>JAKUDI010000093.1:0-25000 GCA_022702515.1 Ilyophis sp. 1 JC-2022 | reverse complement strand
ATACTTTAATAATGATTCAATGGAATAAACTACAACAACAGCACATAATAATAATAATAATAATAATAATAATAATAACAATAATAAATTTTCCCCCAAAAATGTCACAAATTTTCACATCCACGCTTTCAGTACTTTGTGTGCCCTTTGCAAGGTTAGCACTATTGAGTCATGTTATATAGTGGTTTATAGGATTGGTAAACATATTGAGGGGGATCTTTGATCCTTCCTCCATACAGAATCTTTTGTTTGAAGACAAAAGTGCAAAGTGCAGTCATCAGTTGTACAGCATAAACAGAACAGGGAATGTAATCTTAATTTCATAAACAGACATCCCTTTGAGAATAACTCTCCAAACTTACAGTTACCATCATAACATCATTGCTGTGCCTGTGTCTAGTTCAACATGACCATCCTCAGATTTCTTAGCCCATATTTGGAGAGCGTATTTTATGTTGCGTTTGTTTTTCTTGATGTTTCTCTCAGTATTGTTGTCTCTCTTTGTCTTACCTTTGCAAATTGCAAAATCTTTTTCTTGTGATACAGCTTACAAACCAAAATATCTGAGACACTTAAACAGCTTTATGGTTTCACCTCAGATCCTATTGACCTCAATCTGAAGATGAAAAGAGCTTAATTCAGCTGGTGTCCTCTGAATGAGGCTCCATATGACAGACACAACAGCAACACAAATATATATCTATTTGTAGGGGTTTAGGTGCAGTAAGTGAAAACCCAGTGAGACCTACACACCAGCATTTTGGAATGGTTCCTTGTATTTAAATTGGAGAAACCATAAAGGACAATAAAGTTTTCTTGAAAAGCGTTCTTGTTGTGAAAATAACATTTAAGCACTTTCCAACTCAGGAAATGGGGTTTTCAAGAGAAAGGCATGAGAGATACCCCATTAAATAATGAATTAGTTCATAATAAGGGCATCTCTTTTGAGAGAGTACCATTTTCATATATTGTTTGGGGTTAGGATGAATGCTGGTGAAGTTGATGCGGTATCAGTTAGAAAGTACATAGAGTGGTTTACAAAGACTACAGTTGATAATTACTGACACTTGGTGGGCTTGGTTTCACTAGATTGGAAAGTGAAGCAATTCAAAAGAACCACAATGGAGATGCCCATCCACCAGTGCACCTCTGCTGCCTGGATGAATATCCCACAAGGCATGTTACTACAGTGAAATCACATGAGTATTCAGCTCATTTCGATTCGATCTCATTACTCAGTCGTGCTCTCAGAGCTCCCTGCTGCTCATCATCGGAGACTTGAAACTTTGAATTGCTGATGTGTTTGCGAATATACATGGGGGGTGGGGGCGAAGGGAGCAGGTGAATTCTGTCAATTCAAGAAATTGATTTAAATTCAATTAATTTATTGTAAATTCCTCATGGAAAATTATGAACATTTCTAATGCATTTTCCTGAGGTCCTCGGATGTGAACAAACAGGAGAAATTGAGACCTGAGAATTATGGAATTCTAACTATTTCTACAGTTCGGAGATATTGAGTTTTAAAGTCTTTGTCAGTTCATTGGTTTTATCACTTAGAACTTCCTAAAAATTGGAATTATACCTTTTTAAATTAACTTTTATTTGTTAATTAACTCATTAGAATTTTTATTTATTTAGAATCATATAATTTTCCGGTCACAAAATGCTCACTAGTCCCACCAATGGAGAGGAGGGAGCAGGTGAGTAAAACAGTGCAGCTTTCATGAATATGGTTCAATTGTTAAACACTGATAAAATGATTTGTAGGTGAATACAATGTAGGAATAACCTACAATTACGGTAAAAATGAGAGAAGTGCAGTCCATTCTTATAAAATATAGAGCTTTAATTTATTAGTCAGCAACATCAACAATGAAAGGGGAGTCATTTAACACGAGTCATTACAATAACATCACCTGTGCATTTAGTCTTATTCAACAACTGAATATTCTTTCTTTAAAAACACAAAAAAAGAAACTAATGACAAGCATTTTAAAAATACACACAACTTGTACAACCTTCTGTTGTAATCCAGTTTAAACATGGGTGGTTAAACAAGAGCAGTCTGGTGATACAGGATGTTCTAAACCAGGGTGTCTGATCTTATCCGAAAAAGGCCGTTGCAGGTACAGATTTTTGTTTTAGCCTAGCACTACAATGAGCCGATTCAACTAATTAACTAATCATGGTCAATCAAGACCTTGATTAGTAGAATCAAGTGTCTTGGTGTTGGGCTAAACCTGCACCCATAGCGGCCCTTTTCAGATAAGATTGGACACCCCTGTTATAAACAAACGGAAAGACAGTATAAAACGAAAAAGTGGCCCAATGTCAAGGTTCTTCACATTTCTCCGTCGTAGACTTGAATTTATTTTTTTAACTACCTTGAGTCAGTTCCTCATGTTTTTTTACGGACATTAATTCACAAAAAGATACACATTCACTTGTTTCTTGTTATTTAATATAAAGACAGCAACATAGCTTTTTGTTCCATATTTATATACAGTACACATATATTTCATGCACACAATGAAAAGCCAGCTTCCCAAGATTTTGGTATGAGTCACGCTCTGTTTAAAAGTTCCCGATGTGTATATACGTACAGTATATATCTCTGCATGTGGAGCCAAAGTGGTATTGCTTGGTCAAAGAGATGGCGGCTTCCTTTATTGTTTAACCTGTGCTTGGTTTACTTTTCTGTGTAATTGGGTAAGCAGCAAGAAAATGGCAATCTCTGCCACATTCGGTTATGTGCTAGTGTCTCCCTTTAGTCAAACCCCACCGATAACCATAAAATGCACGTCAGCCCTGGCTATACTCTAACCGTATGTAATAGGAGTAGTTTTACTCTGGGTTTTAAACCACCACCCTTGCAACTTCTCTGCACAACACAAGATATGGTTAGACCATTGAGCTAAAGACCAAAGTCACAAGCCAAGGGAACCAATCATAGCCTACTCATTGCTTTTTCAAGGGGCGACGTCACATTCAGTAATGGATGTTTACGTGCCAACTCAAGTCTCTGCAATCTGCTAGATGTATGGGTCAGAGAGAATTGATAAGAACCAATGAAGCGTAACGTTTACCCTGTTCAAGTGTGACCAAAGGCCCAAATGGTGTGACTTTCTTTCAGCTCCCATGTCTGAAACATGCCCCAAAATGCCTTCTCCGTTCTACCCATATTCTAAATCAACCATCAAGGGTCTAGGCTTCCGTATGTCCAGCTGATCAGAAGGGCCTTTTTACTCTTCTTTTACATTACCATGACTGATGACATTATGCTGATCTACAAATATGCAACGGTTCATATTTTAAAGGTCTACTTTTTAATTCTATGGTGCTTTAGAAATGTCATGCAATGCAACCCTATTACCCCTTCACAGGCAAATGATTTTACCCCAAAGAAAACCAACTTTTATAATATCACAGGTACAGTATTTAGCAGTAATATATACACATGGAAAAAACAACACGTGTTGTAAATTGTTTTGGAAGAGACCAGACTCACAAAAGAGTAACAAATACAGTGAAGAACAAAAAAAACTGTTGACACGACGAAGGTAGATAAAACATGTTCTGAGGAGAGAACATCAAATGGACGTACCTCGCCCATTCATGGAAGAAGCTACTGAAAGCGTGGGAGAATTTTTGGTTCAGTTGAAAGGTATCTGTTAAGATTGTTTCTTTTAGAAACATGGACACTTATGGAGGCAATGAAATTATACAGCAGTGCTTTCCACAAGAGATTGTGTGTGTGTTTGTGTGTGTGTGTGTGTGTGTGTGTGTGTGTGTGTGTGTTATTTGATGGCTGCAGGAACCAAGTCTCCATCACATCTTTCAAATTCTGTGCCAAAGTACCGTGTCACCAGTGATATAACTTCCAGTCAAAACCGGAAGGTTCTACCTGCAATCCTGTCAGTCCTGTTCCCCAGTTATAAAAACCCTTTTTCCCCCTTTAGTTACTGCAGTATACACTTTCAATATAGAATTGTCGCTGATGAAAAATTAAGATTTTTGTAATAACAACAATATTAAAATTAATAATCACAATAACAATAATAACAATATTTGCCCAGAAGTTATCTATACACAAAGAGCCTTTTTTTCTATTTAAGTACAAAGAAATCCACAGAATCATACTATGTACAACCTACAATAAATACTGTGTATCTTATCTTTTGTTAAACCGTTCTGCCTGCTTGTTTCCTGTTGCTTATTTAGGTTGGTGTCTCTTGCATGTATAGTTGTGAAGTTCTGTTTTTCTTACTGAATGAGTCTCTCCCTTTTTTGGGGATGGGTATACGTATGTACGCGTGTATCTGCGTGTGTGTGTGTGCGTGTGGGTGTGTGCGGAGGGGTATGGGTGGGGAGAGGAACTCCTCATGTCTCCTGCCCCTCGATCTGATCGTTGTGATTCCGACGATTTCGCGGTTTCTTCTGCTCCTTCAGCTCCTTCAGGTCTTTCCCTCGGATGGAGCCCAGCATGGGGTCCTTGGGACTGGCGCTGCCCAGGTGCCAGTAGTCCTGGCAGTACTGGTTGATGAGGCTCATCTCGGGCTGGCTGAGGATAGTGAGGAGGTCCTTGTACTGGCCGGCGCTGGGCGTCCAGGCGCTGGACTGGAGCGAGGCCGTGGAGGCGGCCGGGCCGCCCGTCTCCGCCAGCACGTTGTTGATGGCGCGGGCGGACAGCACCAGCAGCTGCAGCCGGACCAGCGTGTGCTTGAAGTTCTTCTCTGTGGAGGTGCAGTAGTACACCCCGCCGTCTGACAGCTGCAGCGAGCGCAACAGGAGGCCCTGCTCCGTCCTCAGAACCCGCCCATCGGACCGCATCTGAGAGAGAGAGAGAGAGAGAGAGAGAGAGAGAGAGAGAGAGAGAGAGAAAGAGAGAGAGAGAGAGAGAAAGAGAGAGAGAGAGAGAGACTCACTGACCAGCACTACTCATTGCTAGTTTAATGGGTTCTTACAGTGTCTAACAGCGGCAAAGAAATGTAAACGCACACATCTTAAGCCTAATGAGGAGCAGACTAACCGTGCATAACAGAACAAGAAAATAAAATGCACAGCACACACAATATCTCCATTTGCTAATTGGATTTACTACTACATCAACATCATGCCTAATGTAACTGGAGCAATAGAACGTGACAGTGAGAGAGATATCCATCTAATCGGGTTTATTCACATAAAACCACAACGGATGAATAATTTCATCTCTCATCGACAGGTCTTAGTAAGTAATAAGAGATGCCAGAAGGACACGGAGGACCACATTGCTTAAAGCCTGGATGTGGATCTCCCTGCCGTACCCTTAACTTCACACTGCACGCCAGCCTTCCTTCCTGTGTTTAATGTGCTCTGACACACAGTTTTTCATGCGCGGACACAGGGGCAGGGCAGCACTCTCTTCTGGCTCTTCATCAAAGATTTGGACCATTGTTTTGGTGGTTGCTTGAGCTAACACTTCCCACTTTCCTCCCTGATCTGTCCCTGGACAATACAAGCGAATGAGTCAGCAATGGAAGCCTACACTGTGAACATCTGAGAATAGGACAGGGGGGCTTAAGCCCTTTCCGCGAGTCGCCGCTCTGCTCTCCAGAAAGCTTCCGCTGTGTTCAGGGTGGAATTGCTAGGAATAAGATGAGCCAGTGTTTGGTACGTGGGCACAACTTTGGTACAGTAATCAGCAATGGCCACCGATCTCAGGGTGATGAAGCCGGTCTCAGGGACGCAATCATGGAAGCCAGGCTGGACCATCGGAATGGAACGAGGCCACACCCCTGGCCCATGCTCCCTCTGTCCGCGTTTTTTCCTCAGATCATCGCCGGGGGTGTGGCCAAGCGGCCCTTTGTTCAATCAGAGAAAGGGAATGTTTGCTTTGCCTCCTGTGAGCAATTCCTAAACCAGTCCTTCCCATCTTCCACCGCTGCCAATGGCCAATTATCGCAGAGGCCAGTTTCCTGTTCTCACTGGCAAAAGCAGCCCGCCTCGCCCCGTTCAGCAACAGAACCGGCCTGCCTCCCACCCCGCCCTCTCACTTGCGCCTTTCCCATGGTTCTGTTGTTCCACTCCCCCCCCCGACCCATCACATTTCCAATACACAACACTTGGGGCGTGTACAACAGTGGAAAACATATGATGAATCAAGCCCATGGCCTGTTTATTACAAGTATGTCTCCCTAACCACTATTCCTAGTGAGGTGGGGGCTATCATGCAGTTTATAGTGTTCTATGGTAAATCGCTCTGGACAGCAACTCCCACAAAATCCAGAAAATATGAATTATAATACAATCTTAACTATGTCACTAAATATGGTAATACTGCTTTTCTATATCGTAGGTTTAAGGAGTTTGAGCCTGTATCAGTCTGTTTTGTCCTGACTCCTGACTGGAGTTGTGCTTTCACAGTAGAAACAGGACTGGCACTAAGTTCACATCCTGTGAAACAGGATGGTCATGTAATGTTTCCCCCACACTCCTTAGAATGTTTACACGTACTGTTAGGCAAGTATTCAGAAGTCAACACACAAATGTATTTACGTAATTTGTGTATAAAGATAAACTACAGATAACGGAAAAAGTCACCTCAACTGCACAGTTATTGTTTGTTCAAGAATTGGGAGGTGCCTGAAGGGCCGGCCTGCCCTAGTGAGAGCGAAAATATGTGACGGTTCTCACCTCTTTCTTCCTGTCGCTGTTATCTTTCTGCAGGTGCCACTTGATTGACACATGTGGGGACCGAGCCTGACACTCCAGAAAGGTGCTGCTGCCCTCGACCCCGTACTGCACCATCTCCAGGGTGTTCTTATTGGCTGTAGCAAACACAACACCATGGCAACAGTCATGAAATCGCCTTCACGCGCCGGGAGACCCATCTATACATACACTTCATAATAAATGGACTAAATGAACTACCGCCGCAACGGCTGACTGGAATGGCAGTTAGCGGACTGGGCTTACCATTGGAGTTGTATCCTCTGCACTGGCGAATGGGGTTCCCGTACTTTACGTCCTGCCGACGGCTGCGCCTAAAGGGGTCAGATCAGTATTTCCAAATAGAAATATAAATTAAAACATGATTTTTGGATATCCAAACTCTACATTTATGTGGGTCACTGTCGCATTTATGTTTACCAGTTAACCACAGCAATTCTGCACATGGTTTTATATGTATTGCAGTGCATTGTCAGTCCCTTGTTGCAGACACACTCAGAGAACAAATTACTTCTGTCTGTGAGATTTGCCATAGTAGAGATAACTAGACCCTGTGTGAACACGGTGATAAGTGCATGCCTGTGTACGGGTGCGCCCATACACATACGCATACGTGCACACGCATGGCGCAAACGCACACAGTCACGTGTATGATCCTCACCTCTTCTGCGACGCGGAGTACCGTGAGCAGGACTTTCCGTCCCAGGCGCAGTAGGGGTCGCGGGCCAGGCAGCAGTCCGCGCACGCCTCGCCGTACACATCGCAGCGATGCAGGGCCAGGTGAGTCACGCCCACCGCTGACCCCACATACAGCTGTTGCTGTGGAGAGAGAGAAGCAAGCAGCGGGATATCAGAGCCTTGAAATTCTTTTTTTGTCTTCATTACTATGGTACAGGGCCATGCTGTATAGTATTATAGCAATACAACTATAATATCTATAATATAAACTATAATATTATAAGCGTTATAATAACTACAATGTTTATCACATTCACAAAGACAGCCATGGCTTTGCCGATTAAAACAAGCAAACGGTGCCCAACTCATTCTTAACTAGACTTACAACACAAAAAAATGGATGGACAATGTACTTGAGTGAAACAACTGAGTAAACTCAAATAGGATTCCATAAACAGCTGTGGTAATACCCCTCCCAGCATTCTCCGGTCCCAGTCAGTACCTGAGGACACCCCGCAACTGAGATAAGGGAATCTCCACAGATGTATGCACAGGTGGACATCTTTGGCAGCTTTACGACTGACTGTTGTAAAGCTATAACTTTGGGATTTTATAAAGCTCAGTTCTATGCAACTCTGTCCGTCTTGAATGTCATGCATAAATCACAAGCCAACAGCTTAATCACAGAGAAAGACAATACCGGAATAATGTTTTATGACTTTTCCATTATTTATTCATTGTCTGACCTACTGAGTGGAGGTGGAATGTCAGTTATGAGAGGAAAAATGTGGTGTGGAACTAATTTAAATTTCAATGAAATAAAGTTTACTCCCTCACATTTAGTAATTTACTGTTTTGTGGTTTGGAGAGCAATTGGTTATTAGAGATGCTTCTGAAGACCGATCAGTTTTGTCATGTTGTTTACTGCTCAATTATTCAAGAATCAGAAACATACCCTTTTGGATGAAATTTTCATCGTCGTAATTGGAGTTGGAACCTGGTATGGAAAAGAAGACGATCAATCAACACTGACGGTTTGACAGCTTTATCAACATATTCTAACATTACTGTATCCTGGGGCATTAAACCTCCCTGGCCAACAATGTTAATGACATGTATGAGGAAAGTAAAGCTAACAAAGTAGGAGAATTGTAAATCACTTCTAATGTAGAGAGTGAGAGAAAAAGAAAAGAAAAGGAATGAGAGAAAGTCACAGAGAGCGAGAGAGAAAAAAAATCTGTGATTTGCTTTTTGTTTTTTTGTAACAACAAGCAAGCTGAACTGAGAGGGAGTGAGAAAGATTCACCTTGAACACCTCTACCTCCTCCAGAATCAGCTCTTCAGTCTGCAAGTCATCTCTGGGCAGGACAATCACCTTCTGAACCGTTCCTCGATCTGTGCAATAGACACCAGAAAAGCAGTGAGCCATTTTAGCACCTCAAATCCACACTATGAAAAATTCCAGGTATGACGGCACTCCTTTGGCATGCACGTGAGTGTACAATATCTGTGATGCATGGTGGCCTTAACAAGCCATCAAACAAAAGGCAGACCCATGAGATAATTAAACATTCCATTACTCTAAGATACATTCTGACCCATCATACTAGTTAGTCCATTAGTCATTGATTCACCATAGTCCTGGTTCTACATAGTAGACAAGACACAACAGAAGAGATATTTTTCCAAAGAGCATGTGTTCAGTAGGAGTGATGTCATTTCTCTCCTAAGAGGTTCAAAAAGAAGGAACAAGAAGAATTATTTAGCATCTAAAATAGGAAGAGAAGCAGCTGATAGACACTCTTAAAGTCTATCTTACACCCTTGCATAATATCTCACAGTTTTTGTTCTTAACAAATGACATGAGTGAAAGGGTTTTTAAAGATTTCTTAGCCAACCATAAACTATTTAAAAGGGGACATGTTTTTCCCACTGAAGAAAATTAAATCTGGAGGGAATGTTTCCTGTTTTGACTTTGTGGAATCAAAATTCCCAGGGTGTGACAACAATGGGGGCCACCTTATTCTTCCACAGTCGTGCTAAATCCCGAGATTGGAGTCTATATTAATGTTTATGAGGAGAAAGGTTACCAGACTGCGGTTACACTGGAAACACAATTGTAGCTATCATGCGAGACAGAGAGTCTGAGTTGCTTTGTGAATACACCTTTAGTAACTAGGGCTGAATATACAGATTTGTTAAGAGCATTCCCTAATGGGCTACTGTATCCGGCTACTTTGATAGATATTCAAGAATTTGTTCAAGAGATTTTTTTCCTTCAGAATTAAAACTTCCTGTGATTCACTTTTCACAAAGAACTCCTATGGTTGGCAGAACTATTTGTTTATATTCAGGATGTTTTGCCACTTATATGTTGTTCCTTGAGATACAAGGAAAGAATCAGTCTCAAAACTCACAAGTTAATTTTCCATGCTGTGATCTAAATACATAACAACCCTGCAATAATACTTTTCTGATCTCCAAATTAGCCTCCTCCAAAGCATGATATTTCTTAACATTGTGTTTTAAACAATGGAAACATTCACACTTCCCGGCTTGCTTTCACATCTCTCTTCAATCCCCATAATACATTGTGACATTTTAAAATGTTATTTCTGCCTGTTAGAATGAGGCTAACACACGGCACACATTTTAATTTGCACAAAAAAAGTTTTAATTTACTCATTCAGTTTACTTAATTGATAAAGAAGGGATTTTGAGTGTATGTGTGGGTGCGTGTGTCTGTGTGCGCGTGTGTTTGTGTATGTTTTTGTGTTTGTGTGTTGGAGAGGTGCTGTGACTGACAGCTGCCTCATCAATATGTTGCTTCTGGAGTGGTTCAAGGGTGTTTTGGCGATTTCGTTTAACTTCTTGAGTTTATACTCCGACCTGGTTATCGTCTCAGTTGATGAAAACTGTCAATCAGAATCATACAATGTTGAAAGAGGTGGCACAGTGTGAATAGATAAGATAATCTGCCCATAATCATTTAGTTAGGCTCTAATGGTGTCAGTAAATATTAATTTACCCAGAGCCTTTAATACAATAAAAAGGTGATTTATGTATAAACAAATAAAGCCAGAGAACATAGCATGAATCCTTTCGTTCCAGAGTTAACTGCACTTTGCGTGTTTTTGAAGAGAGCAGAAATGAAAAGTGTGGCGAACATCACAAACTTCAGGTGGAGCTGGAGAGAGTGGCATCTCACCTGTCCCCAGAAAAAGCACCTCATAGCTCCCATCTGCTGCCGTCACCTGGTCCATCGTGATGGTGGTGAACTCATAGTCTACGTTCGTCCTCACCACGAGGGGGCGCTTGTGCACTGGGTACACGGCGTTGTACATAGTTGGGTGGTTCCGCATGAAGTTGATGACTTCGTCAGGGTAATCCTTGGTGGACTTCATGTTGGGTGTGAAAGTCCCTCCTGGGCACTGCAAGGAAGAGTACACAAGCAAACTGGTCATTCACCATCACCAGAGAACCCAGATCTCACTGCCATATGGATGCCATTTTTCTGACTAGCTCTGAGAGCTAGTATTTCTGTTAGTGTTTCATCACTGCCCTCAGTTATACACTGTGATTATTTCAGAAATAATCAGCTACAAAGATGACACCACATGATGTACTTTGATAGAATTAAACTACAATATAAAGAAAACCCCTAGTCATGACTGCTCAGTCTGCCCGCATAAAAAAGCCCTATTGAACCACACTGAGAATGCCCCGTTAATAACTTTACAATGTTTACCTGATCTTTCATCGGACTCGATATAAACAATGTTAAGTGACATAATGCAATCTACAGCAGATGAAAGCATTCCTTGAAGATTTCATATGGAAAGTCATATTAACGGAGTTGCTGTGGTGTGTGGCTGAGGAGGCTGGGATAGTCACTGTAGATTTATAGGGCTCTATCTGCAGAAGGTACGATAGTACAGTCTTGAAATATCAAACTTTAGGATTTTAATGTCCCCTTGTTATAGAATTGTTTTTTATTGCGAATATTCATCTAAATGTGTATGTAAAGTCATTTTAGATATTTAGTCTTCTCCCTAGCGAAGAGCAACAAAGCGCATTTCTATGATAGACTAATTTTATACTAAAAATGACAGATGGAACCATGCACTGCTAAGCTCTTTATGTACACGTAGAGTGGATACACGGGTGTGGCAGTTACTCACTGTCCCAGGCCGGGGGTACGGGATCTTCCCATTGTAGGCTACCCACTGGTAATTTTGGCCCTCCTTGTGAGCGAAGGGCCCGTTGAACACCATGCGGATGTCAGCCATGGAATAGACACACACTGCAGAGCCTTTGAACACAGACCTGAAGAGGAGGAGTATTGTTAGCAAGGAATAGACTGCATCAGTGCAATATCATGTGATGTAACACAATGGAGAGCAAATTACACAAATTAGTCTAGAAGGAGAGGAGGTGTCATATAAATGCAAGTTTATTGAGTGGTTTTTCTGTTAATGTTTTCACAGTAGACTCATGCTAAGATCTTTCACATGAAGTTCTACTCGTTAGCGGAGGAGTAAAAACAAAAAAACAACATTAACAAAGGCTACTAAGACCACAAAACTACAATTGAGTAATAAAGTCAGAAACAATGTGTGCATCCCCTAGCCAACTCTTCAAAGTGGCACAACTGGCCTTGTGCAACCTCGGTGTTGACTTCTCCAAAAAACTTAAATATGAAGGGAATAGAATAACCAGACATCTGTTTTTCAGTTTCCAACGTTTAAAACCACCCACCATTTCCACATCCAAGCTAACTGCCAATCCCAGACGGGCTCATGCAATGGAGGAGGGTACTACAACTGTCTGGCAGTTATCCCCTCACACACGGGAACGGACCTGCCCTCAGCACTGCTCTTGTTATTTGGGATTAGTGATCGGGGTCAGTGTTGGCGGGAAGACCTCTGGGGATTCTGTCCGCCACGTACCACAGCTGCTGGACTTGCTTTCCATGTGTGCTCTTTTCAGGTTTCATTACCGCTCACGCGTTGGCGGCAGCTGCGAGGTTTATGTGAATTATAATTGGTTCGGATGGTTATTAATGCGGCGGATGGACACCCTGCTACGAAGGGTTCCAAAAGGGCTTTCCCAGCTTGACAGGAAGTGCACTTATGCTTTCTGCTGTGCGGACTGCATCAGTTCTCCATGGGCCTGACATATGGTAACACTATTCTCTTTTAATAATGTTTCAGTAACATTTAGATTAATATTAACATTCACAGTACATCTGCAAGGGATTTTGGGTGCCATATCCAGCACAGGCATTTTTATTTAGTGTAGTGCTCCATGGTAGAGAATCAAACCTGGACTTTGCCAGTATGGCCTGCAGCCGGTAGCCCTGTAGGGCCATGCATAGTGGCTCAAGGGTTGAGGGTTTCAGTCAGCAGGTACTCTCCTGCCTCGTAGCCCCTGGTTATAGCCCCCTAATAGCATCAGTGTCTCTGGTTAAATCAGGTGCATGCAATATTCAGAGCACTACCTACTCAGGTAGTCCTCTGATGCATTAAGAGCAGAACTCATATGTGAAATAAAAGTTCTGGTGAACCCTCCCTGGCTGATGAAGCAGTGAAGCCATGTCTCTACAATTATGCTTTGGAAATTGTGGAAAGAAAATGGGGATTAAAAAGTTTTTTTTAAATAATAATAAATAATCTTAAATAATCTTTTTTTTTTTTTAACAATATAAATATTTTTCTGGACAACCCATATGGCATTGTTTCCACCTCTATGCACAGGGCCCATCCAGTCAGATGGAGGCACGGAGTGAGTGCAGGTCAGTTACTCACCCGGAGACGGAGAAGACGCCATAGATGACCGGATTCTTAGTGTCCTGTGTCTGCTGGATGTACACATCCCCTGAAACAGAAAAAATAACATTAGTTAGAAATTTGCCACACACACGCACGCACTTGCAGGCACATATGCATGTGCACATCACTGCACGGATAGATCTCAAGTCCATGGCAGGTAGTTAATACTTCATCGTGAGCTCCGTGTGCAGAGTGGGAGCATCCGTCCTGTTATTTACATCTGGCTGATCTGCAGAATTAAGGAGGCTGCAGCAACCTCACAGTCGAGTTAGAGAGACAATTATAGCGAGAAGGACATCCAAAAGGCGGAAAAGAACAAACAAGAGAAAATTCACACCACTCCAGGATAGGAGCAGGTCAACAGGATTGGAGCAGGTCCAGCTCAACCACAACCACAGGTGCTAATAGTCCGATCCAAGGAAGAATCTGTGATGGACTGCATAAGTCAATCTATCATGGGTCCAAGGTCATACAGAAAAGTTACAAAGTGCCCACGCCGGGGCAAAATGACACCATTTCCATTGAAACACTACAAGCGTCCTCCACCCCAGAAAAAATAATTTAAATAGGAGAAACATGAGCTGAAACAAGCTCTATTTGAAAGATATTATGCAACCAAAAACCTAGAAAAACAGAGCAAGATAATGCTGGTTGAACAGAATAAGTGCCAACATTGTGGTGAAGCACTTCAATGGCTGAGATAACATTATTCTTGTTTGATCCATTTCATCCATTTACCGCTGAATTACTGTACGATTGGCAAAAATGTTTATTCTTCAAGGATCATCACAGGAGCCAGGCAGAGGGAAGTTCCAGCCAGCCGCGCCTTTAATCATGCTGTCTAAAAAAGACAAAATTACGGCAGCATAAGGGAGAATTTTGGGATGAGGATACCCCGGCATGATGGCGACGTAATAGGAGCCACACGCTCTTCCCCTGATTCCCACATACACAGAAATTGCGTGCGGATTATCCCCCGGCCACTAACACAAAAGTCAACGATAAATCAGCAAAAAAAAGAAAGAAAAAAAACTGCAGCGTCTGTGGACAGCTGATGGAATTCTTCCGTCTTGGTTTCACCCAGAGCGACAGGCTCTCCAGAGGGAAACTGTAATACGCTGCAGAGGAAGAAGGGAGTGAACGCAAGAGACCAAGCACCAAATACGTGAGGGGAGAGGCGCGGGGGGAAAAATGACAACCGCAAGTCTTTGCAAGTGCAAACCACAAAAATGTTTGAAGTAGCATACATTATAGCTGAGTGTCAAATGAAGCTTTTTAGTCTTTAGTGAACTTTTTACTTTTTTGATAAATAAACATCTCTACAAAAAAAACTTTCAGTCCTTGTTCCTCGTCCAAACATGTAGATCAAGGTGTAACTTGGACACAGAGTACAAGCACTTATCGGACATAATTAACAGACAAACCACCAATAAAACGGTGTTAAAGAAGACTATTAACTTCTAGCTTGTGCACTAACCATTAACATTAAGAAAACTTGACAACTTGTATGTTTTTGTTGTTTTCTTTGATCTTATGAAGTAAAACCTTTGTCCTCTCCAAAGGAGGTGCTGGTAGATTTTGTTTGACAGTCACAAAAGCGTTACAGTCAACAACAAAAATCCTCCATTCTACATTTACGGCCTGGGAATGACAGGTGCGGAGTGCAAACAAGAAAAGGAATTAACATTTGGCAAACAAGTGAGAAATCCATAACACATTTGACTCCTGCCTGACAGTCCTCTTGGCTATGGATTGTAAAAGCGAGGGGAAAAAAATAATAAATAAAGACAAACTTGGAACATGCAGCTCATTGACTCCTTTTAAGACCTTTTATGGTGCATCCAAAAAGACAGACTTTTAAACTTTTATGCACTGTACGTGTCTTTCTGGTTAATGCGGAACATTAACAGAATGCGGCATTAATGCTGTAGTCACGTTGTACCACTGCAACAATGCTACAGTAATGTTGGGACAGCATTATGCATTTATTGGATTCTTACATCCACAGCAGGCTAGGCATATGCAGGGCTATTTCAAGTCATTTCGGTAACCTGGGAAAAGAATAATGGGGAATCGTTGCAATAAGTCAGAATTTTTAAGAACTACCCTAATACAAAGCTCATTCCCCACAGTGGAACGTCTCTTGTGTGTTGTTTAGAGGATTGATTTGTGATGGGAGTCTATCCTTTTAGGCCGCACGCCTGAAAGAGCCAGAGGCCATTTAAGCACTTGCCTGGTGAACCATCTCTGGTCATGATCTCACTCACGGACCACAGATTATCGGGAAGGGGAGAGGCCTGATACACATGTTTCTAACGCTTTACAAAATCCATCTCACTCGCCCTCAGCCACCCTCAATAACCCATGCAGCTGGCAAGAGCCTTCTGGAGCCTGAGAGTGATATGAAGAGACAGAGCGAGATCCAATGAGACAGTTTTGAGACGATCGCATGAGAAACAGTGGGCGGCAGTGTGGTATAATGGTTAAGGAACTGGGTTTGTAACCGAAAGGTTGCAGGTTCGATTCCCAGGTCGGACACTGCCGTTGTACCCTTGAGCAAGGTACTTCACCTGCATTGCTTCAGTATATATCCAGCTGTATTAATGGATACTATGTATAAATGCAAAAAGAAATGCTGTGTAAGTCGCTCTGGATAAGAGCGTCTGCTAAATGCCTATAATGTAATGTAATGTAATGAAACAGTCCTGGTTATGAGAATCAGAAATTGGGGGTGTGCCAGGGTTGCGAGCTATTATATGGCTCTCTGCTGAAGGGAAATTTGTCTGCACCGGCATTACAAAAAATTATAAAAAATAAAAAAATACCTATGGGTGATGCAGAAAAAAAAAAAAACAAGAATGAATTGTGATAATGTAGCAAAATGGTAAAACTGGGCTTCTAACCCAAAGGTAGCAGGTTTGAATCACAGGTAGGGCACTGCTGTTGTACCCTTAAGAATAGAAATTAAGCTGAATGGTTTAGGCATACAGTACATCCATCTGTACAAATGGATACTATGTAAAATTGTGAAAGCGTCTGCTAAACACCTGTAATGTAATCTAATCCGTTGCTCAGGAGTGCTGACAATAAGGATAATCACTGTTAAATCTCTGCTAACAGTTATAACTCGGTCTGTAAGGAAGTTGACTTCGGGGATTTAATGCTTGCATGATAATAAGAACTATGTAAAGAGCCAGGATCTCAACTGCCATCCCCCCCAGCTTTACAGTTAATAAAACTCTGCATCCACATTTTAAAAATGTCCTCAGAAGGGTTATTTTCTGCTCAAACTAAGCCCATACCCTTCCCCTTCAGACACCCCTGCTGGCTGGTTCAGAACGGATCTGGAATGAGCTCCATACCGTTTGATCCGCATCTGTCCAGGCAGCCTGATCAAATCTGCTCCGCTTCCATCATGGTAGCCCATAAACCCAGTCTACCCTGACTCTTTCCTACTGACAAATCTCTCGTGCAATATCCGATTGGCTGTCGGTTGCCGTGTGGACAACATAATCACAAGAGCAAGGCCTGTCTGCAGGCGCACAGCGAGTGGCCCAGACTGGAATGTCAATAGGTTAACGCTCAGACCAGTGTGAGCCTACTGAAACTCAGAAAGAACCCGACGATGTTATATTGATTGTTATTTTGATGTATGCTTTGGATCATTGTCTTGGTGGAAGATACAAACACGACCCACATGTAGCCTTCTGGCAGAGGCAAACAAATGTTGGTCTAAAATCTCCTGGTATTTGATGGAGTCCATGATACCAGGTATCCTAGCAATTTTCCCTGGTTGGAGGAAAAACAGCCCCACAACAGCACAGATCCACCACCTTCATCCACCATACTTCACATTTGGGATAATGCTCGTTTCTATGGCTCTTATTATGACAACCCCCCACCATTGGTATGTACTGCCAAAAAGCTACATTCTTGACTTGTCTGACCATAGCATCCACTTCAAATCTAACATTGAGCAAAAACCAGGCGCTTGTGGTATGATAACAGCAGTTGCTTTCTTTTGGAAAGCCTTCTAAACAGCTTGTTGGCATAGAGGTGTCCTCTAATTGTATTTTGGAAACTTGCAACCCCAGGATGCAACCAACTTCTGCAATTCTCAACTGTGATTCTTGGAGAAATGTTTGTCTCCCAAACCATCCTCCTCATTATGTGTGGGGGCAAACTACACTTGTGTCATCTTCCAGGCATATTCTTCACAGCTCCATTTGCTCCAAGTTCTTCATTATCGCCCTAATGGCGGAAATAGATAGTTTCAGACTCAAAGCTATTTTGTCATCATTACCTGATTTCTTTAGATCAACATTTCATTTGTTTTATTTAATTTGTGTGTTCTCTGATCTTCCCCATGGTGATGGATGACTACGGGGTTTTGACCTGTGTGTCACCCCATGTTTATACTTCAGTGAAGCAGGTTGAGAATGACCACATAATAGTTTCTTATCTTGCTGATAAACGACATACATTTTTATAGCCTTTTTTGCTCACATTTTCCAGGGTTGCCAAAAAATCTGGTGGGCACTGTACATTGAAACTAGATTAAATGTTATATATCACTAGCTAGGTATATGTGCACATGATTTCCACGTAAAATGTATAGAAATCTTGCCATTTAGGATCTGGTTACCTAACTACCTAGCTACCTAACATACTACTGACAGCCCATTTTCCTATATATATTAACTTCAACATTTATACTGAACTAATCTGTTCAGTGTTTATTTCTGCATCTTGTTTACTGGAAATCTGAAAGTGTTAATTGATTTTGGCATGAACAATGATGCGCGTAACATGTTTAGCATGAGAGCGGGGCAGGGCTTTTGGGGGCTTCTGGGAATAAGTCTGCCGAGTCAGTGCTGAAAACTGACAACCCGTTGTTAGACTGTGAAAATGGGTGGTACAGAACTCAAGAGGAACAAGCACATGGAAAAGATATATTTGAATATTTCACCCAGAAAGTAATGTACTTACATTTGAAATAGTGTGTTCAGGTGAGACTGCATAAATAGAACTTCAACTTTGGGATTAACACTTTCTATTAATTGTAATTTTTGTCAAGATAATACTGATAATAAGGATTTAGTAAGAAAAAGATCTTCGTCCCCATAAATCTGGGTCAAAGACATATTTCTGAAACACTTCCTGCTTTCCGCACGCACGCACGCAGTTTGTTTCAAACAAATATGAGTGAGTAGGTAGAGAGGTGTCTGGACTGGCGGTGGGAAGGTGCAGGTCAGGTTTTGGGATACAGGCAGTGAGAAAATCTGACCCACGAGCTGATCTGGGGTCAGTCCCGTCTCTTCACCCCTCAGCTGATCTTCATTTGGCTGCACGCCCAGATAAACAGTCGTCTTTTAGACACGGCGGCTGGAATTCCGAGGCCTTCTGCCATATCAATTTACTTGCAAGCCTCTCCCGGGACAGAGAGAGAGAAAGAGGGAGGCAGCTGATAAGTGTTAGGAAATAGGGAAGAGACATTTTATTTCTGATAATAGTCAAGAGAGACATTATCATTATTGTTTTCTTTCTTTTTTGTCGGGTCTATGACAGAAATGTACTTCTTGTAAAAGAGCTGAAAGGTGCACGTTGCAACCTTTTAAAATATGCCAAACAAATGGACCACGACCTGGACTGAAGATAGTTACTAAGATATAATGCAAGAGAAGCACTGGAGGGCTGTGATAACAAGGCGTTTCAGAGCTTCGCTGTCTGAGAGTGAAATGGTTGAGGAAACAACTCAGAGGATGAAATGCCTGCAGAGAAACTGGGAGCTGAGGAAGAACTAGAGATAACAGGGGCTGTGATATAACAGCATGGGAGAACAGAGGGAGGAGGACTCACGAAGCTCATCGAAGTGCGTCTCGATCCCGTCGGCCCCCGGCACAGAGCAGATGAGTCGGGCCTTCAGGAAGGTGCTCCACTTGTTTACAAGGCAGCAGTGACCACCGTCGTCATTCTGTAGGGGGGTAAAAGAGACGTGGCTTTATTACATCTGCAGACAATGGTGGAAGCACCCACCCCACCCACATGCATCTACATACACTGCAGTTTCAAACAATAGAAAAGCATGCAGGGAACATTGTCTTTGAACAAGATGAGGCAGTGAACAGCTCCTCTCTTTTTTCTGAGTCCCATCTGTTGCAGACACCAGCCAAAATTCCCGAACCCAATGAGTGTGATTTACTGAGTGACTCCTCACACTTCACACATTCCCGTTTTAACATATTGAACTTGGAAACTGCTATTTCAAGGACTGGGATGAAAGAAAATAACACAGCAGAGATATATTTATATAATATAGCAGGAATTTAGCTTCTTTGAAGCGGTGTTGATGTTAATCATGCTAATATTTCTCCTGAATCTAGCCATATTTCTAACATTACTCAAAGACTCTTTTAACAGTATGACATATCGTTATGAATATTTAAAAATGACTGCCATATATTGTAATTATTCAGAAAAATTAAGAATATGATTTATGTTTAGAATATTCATTTAGTACTGTATACAGTATCTTCTAGCATGTAGAGTGGATGTACTTGGAGATAATATAAGTAAATATTAGTATATTCCCATGAGTGAGAGACTTGAGTCTATCTCTACTGAGAGAGAGAGATAGAGAGAGAGAGAGAATGAGAAAGAGAAAGAGAGAGGGTCATGAGCTGACCCACTGGAGGGGCTGGAAAACTGGGCCATACGTGTCTGAGTAAACTGCTCTGCATGTGTGTGAACTAGGGCCCAGCGGAGCTCACGAACACATTTCCCTTTAGTTTTTTCCTGGGCTGCTCATTTGTCGCTGAGGGTAGGCCAGTGTTTTCATTAAGAGATTGGCGGTCAATCACTAAATCCTTTTGCAGGTCAGACAGAGCCATATTTGAAGGGCTGCTGGGCTTTTAAAGAGAATCCCCCTGCTCTGGGACCCTGGGGGTTGACACCGTCAGCCAGGAACACATGTTTTGAGGGGCTGGGTAAAGACATTTTTTACAAAAAGGACACGTTGTTTACCGGGAGGTTCTGTCCTTGTGCATTCCGGACTGTCGTCCTTACACAAACAAGGGCTCCACTACTGAGGGTGGGAGGAGATTATTCTGTTTAATTTGTTTAAATGAGGACCGTTGTGTCAAATCGCCTGCTCTCAATGCGTGATGGACATCTGGCCAGACTTGCGTCCACGCAAAACTCACCAGGCAGATCCTTCCGATCCGGGCCTGTGCCACGGGATTCTGGCCCATTTCCGAGGACTTCTCCCGGAAGAAGAAGTAGAGCTTGTCGTCGTTCCTCTCAGCGCTGTCAGGAATTAGGTGCGCATGGATGAATGTGGGATCTGGGGAAAGAAGGAGATCGAAGATGAGCAAGAGTGCCTTTACTATGGAGACCAACACCACATATGCCATTAACACATATACCATTAACATGATAAAGTAAGTAATGCCCTTAAAAGCAGCAGGAAGCACTTGTTTTAAAATAAGGGTGTGTGTCAGTGTTTCAACACACTTAAGACTCAAAAACATATCATTTACACCAGAATACCAGTCTAAGCGAGCAAAAACACTCTAAATAAAAGGAATTCTTAATGTTTCCAGCAAGCCATAAACAGAGAGGTGTTCACATTCAGGTAGCAGGTACAGGTGGAATTCACTTTTGGATGTGAATGATGTGTTGCTCAGAGGGAGGAAGACATCTTTCACGTGAACGACATCACGACTTGTTGGTAGCTTTACTGAATTCTGTTTATTTGGGGTGCTCCTGCTTAATTACACTGGATTAGTTATGTCTGGGAGGCTACTGGGGTAAGAACCTGTTTCATATGTGACTGCAATTCTGCTATTCCCCCCATAGACCTACCGCACAAAGCTTATGACCTCTATTCCCTTGCAGCAGCCTCACACATTAACTATAGAATGGGCACTGAAAGATACTTTCACACCATCAGTAGGATGACTCTGAAATAGAGGAGGCACAGCAGGAGAACGGCAAGTCCTTGAGTCACCTCTGAAGGGGGTCCAGAACATAGGTTGAATAGGTGGGCGGGGGGAAAGGGAGACTCAAATGTGAGTGGTTCAGTGTGCACATTGTGGAGAGGGATGTCTGGCCTTGCTACGGAACAAGTCAAGGTCAGGAGGGTCTTCTCTGACACGGCGACAATTTCATATGCCTCGCCACCTGTCCACAAAGACGATTCAATATCACTTCATTATCTAAGTGGGTCGCCTTCGAGGGAGGCCAGATTGCGGCTCTCTCTGTCCTGTCTATCTATAGCTCAGGTTTAGCTGCCCATTTATGAGTCAGTGACGACAGTGCGACAGCGCCTTTGACACCACTGCAGGTCTATATAAGAAAAACAGTCACAGATCTAGAGCGACAGCGCCTTTGACACCACTGCAGGTCTATAAAAGAGAAACAGTCACAGATCTAGAGCGACAGCGCCTTTGACACCCCTGCAGGTCTATATAATAAAAACAGTCACAGATCTAGAGCAACAGCACCTTTAACACCACTGCAGGTCTATAAAGAGAAACAGTCACAGATCTAGAGCGACAGTGCCTCTGACACCACTGCAGGTCTATAAAAGAGAAACAGTCACAGATCTAGAGCGACAGCGCCTTTGACACCACTGCAGGTCTATAAAAGAGAAACAGTCACAGATCTAGAGCGACAGCGCCTCTGACACCACTGCAGGTCTATAAAAGAGAAACAGTCACAGATATAGAGCGACAGCGCCTTTGACACCACTGCAGGTCTATAAAAGAGAAACAGTCACAGATCTAGAGCGACAGCGCCTTTGACACCACTGCAGGTCTATAAAAGAGAAACAGTCACAGATCTAGAGCGACAGTGCCTTTGACACAACTGCAGGTCTATAAAAGAGAAACAGTCACAGATCTAGAGCGACAGCGCCTTTGACACCACTGCAGGTCTATAAAAGAGAAACAGTCACAGATCTAGAGCGACAGCGCCTTTGACACCACTGCAGGTCTATAAAAGAGAAACAGTCACAGATCTAGAGCGACAGCGCCTCTGACACCACTGCAGGTCTATAAAAGAGAAACAGTCACAGATCTAGAGCGACAGCACCTCTGACACCACTGCAGGTCTATAAAAGAGAAACAGTCACGGATCTAGAGCGACAGCGCCTTTGACACCACTGCAGATCTATAAAAGAGAAACAGTCACAGATCTAGAGCGACAGCGCCTCTGACACCACTGCAGGTCTATAAAAGAGAAACAGTCACAGATCTAGAGCGACAGCGCCTCTGACACCACTGCAGGTCTATAAAAGAGAAACAGTCACAGATCTAGAGCGACAGCGCCTTTGACACCCCTGCAGGTCTATAAAAGAGAAACAGTCACAGATCTAGAGCGACAGCGCCTCTGACACCACTGCAGGTCTATAAAAGAGAAACAGTCACAGATCTAGAGCGACAGCGCCTCTGACACCACTGCAGGTCTATAAAAGAGAAACAGTCACAGATCTAGAGCGACAGCGCCTCTGACACCACTGCAGGTCTATAAAAGAGAAACAGTCACAGATCTAGAGCGACAGCGCCTCTGACACCACTGCAGGTCTATAAAAGAGAAACAGTCACAGATCTAGAGCGACAGCGCCTCTGACACCACTGCAGGTCTATAAAAGAGAAACAGTCACAGATCTAAGGTGTAAAAAAAGCGCGGTTCATTTTCTGGTCTGTTACTGACAGGTGCTGAAGCCTCACTGACTATCACACTCATGTCTGCTTGGTATGGAAATGAGCGCCCTTTCAAAGCACACATTTATGATGATTCATTTGAAAATAAAATGCATTCAATGTAAATAAAATAACGCGCTGAAGTACCATTTCTAGTGGTACACCCCACAGACCACACTGAGCCCTTACCACGCCAGTGCCGACTAGGAGCCTTGTGGGATGAAATGCGATAATGAAATATAATGGGAGAAAATATTCACTTCCACACCTGATCATGCCGTATTGACTGTGCTGATTTACCCGGCTTATAAGAAACAGTGCCAGAGTAAATACAGTAAAGTATTGCCAAAAACAGAGAAAAACCAAAAGACAAAGTATAATTCACATAAATAATGCATAATGATTCTGCGATAGGAAAACAAGAACATAATAGGATAGTCAGTCCATACTGTTTACTGAAAAGCTCAAAGATGACAGAAATGACAATAAAATGGGATGTTTTTTTAAAAATAAAAATAAAAAGTGAACCGGTACCATTTAACCATCTGGAATTGTACTGGTCTGTCCGCATGGCGGTCTGTTTCCCCAGAGTGCGGAAAATGGCGGAGTCTGTTCCCATGAAGTCAATGTAGACCCCAGCGTAGAGCTCACCATCTGTATATGAGAAAGAGAGAGAGCGAGAGAGACAGAGAGAGAGAGACAGTGAGAGATGTTTTTCATGAAGTGGAATGCTGGACCTTTGATATTCAGCCACCCACAAACCCTTGGCACAAACTGCAGGAGATCCCCTTACCCCCCCCAGACACAGTACACAGGTGTCCCATTCGTCCTGCATAGTTTCAGATAGCCCTCATCGTGTCTGTCTTTTAAAATTTAATTCGGTAATTATTCAGGACACTCAGACACAGGGAGGCGGACGCACGGAGGAACGGCACGACAGCCGCACATGAAGAAATGTAGGAACGGTCACACAAGGAGGGGTGTAGATGAATAGAGACACGCGGGATGGACTAAGAGCCAGACACAAGCGAGGGAAGAGCCGAGACTGACAGCACATGGCAGGTGCTGGCGAGGACAACGCTGGGAGGTCAGAGAGAGGCTGAGAGGGAGAAATGTGAAGCACACATGTGACGCTGGCAGGACGTGGTGCAGGATATTGCTACACAGTGGGGATCCTCAGGGGGTTACACCACAACCTGTCTGAGACCAGAGCTCAGAACAGGTGCCATTCCACACCACTGGCACATGGGCAGGTGCTCCACGGGCCTGGATTAGAGGCTATGCAGCACAGAAAAAAAACAGAGCTAAAAAACAATTGAACACTAAATTCTTCCCACTCTCTGACCCTTTCCACAATTTTTGCTTTGTGGCAAAATGTGGGTTTAGGGAGCCATGAGTATGTGTGCAGTGTGTGGATCCAGGACAGTGACAAGGTATTAGTAAATTGGTTTTAAATTAAATCGGATTGCCAAATGTGAGTCATAGGGGAATATAATGTGTTTGAGTCACACTTGTTTGTTCCTCTTAAGTCAGCTGAGCTAAGATAATGTCCAAATGCACAGCCAGAAATTTGTTCTTGGAATTCTGTGAATAAGAATGATTCACAATGGCAGATTCCAGGTCTGACAATAAACAAGATCACACTCCTTTGGAAGAGATTACATGGATAGATTAGACCTGTTCATATTTCTCATTAAAAGTGAACCTTTGGAAGAAAGGTCCAAACCCATAAATAAATTGGCTGATACAGTTTACAAACAAAATACTTTAAAGTTTTATTAGAGTTTTATGCCCTTTACTCGACAACATCCCTTAAATTCCACCATTTCATGAGAAAATAATGATGAACGCCTTGCATTAAAAAGTTTCCTGTGGGAAGGGCACGAATCAATTGGCCTGATTGACCGAAATGTAATAAATGCTTTAAGAGTATGCTAAAATAATTTGTCTATCAGAAAGGTCCTGGGAAGGGCTGCCTCTTTTCAGTAGAGCTGACAGAGAGTATGGGGATGGGACAGTCCCAGCCAGAGGATTTTTTAAACATTCCTTGGGGACGTGATAATTTAAGAACCG
>JAKUDI010000929.1:0-61447 GCA_022702515.1 Ilyophis sp. 1 JC-2022 | reverse complement strand
AATAATGGTTAGATATTAATTAATGTCTCGACGGAAACCGCAATGCCAGGTTCATTGTATAGCCTACTGTACATGTAAGTACTGTACTTGAAAGGTTCAGGCAATTTTGCATACTTCAGGGTAGGAGAGGAGTGGAAGTGGGGGAGTGGAGAAAGGGAGGTGGGGAGTGAAGAATATTGGGACGCACCCTATTTTTATACAGTATATGGGCGCACCCCACGTCTCTGGCTGCGCGGTCTGTGCCTCATTTTTAAAACAAAACTGCGCGTCATACAGCACAACGTTAACGTGGGAAGTTTATTGTACATCGCATGTAGCTATCGCTAGCTATTTCTGGCATAATGTGGTTTAAGAGGGTAAATAATTTCCGATATCTAAACATGAAAACCACCTCATTAAGAAAAAATAACAGCTTGTTAAATTATAGGATTGCCATTGCGGTTGGAACGAAATCCAGCACATCACTGGAGACCCCAGGACGAGATGTTGGAACCACTGCTCTACTGAACTCTATCCTGCTCTACAGCTTTCACACAGGGTGCGTCCCAATATTCATCACTCCCCCACTACCACTCCTCTCCTACCCGGAAGTATGCAAAACTGCCTTTCGTTTCGAGTACAATTATTTGCATGTTCAGTATACAATGTACCTGACATTGCGGTTTGCGTCGAGACATTAATTAATATGTAACCATTAATACGCAATTAAGATGTAATCAGAAACATTATATTAAAAAACAACGATCCGTTTCAGGGGCACGGAGTGCAGGAATGGTTGCATTTTTTCTAAACTATTGGG
Source organism: Ilyophis sp. 1 JC-2022 (assembly GCA_022702515.1). NCBI lineage: Eukaryota > Metazoa > Chordata > Actinopteri > Anguilliformes > Synaphobranchidae > Ilyophis > Ilyophis sp. 1 JC-2022. Next base: position 60,648 of record JAKUDI010000929.1, on the reverse strand, counting down.
ACGCACCCACAGCTTTAACACGCACATGGTATCATTCACCGCTGAGAAATTACTGTGTAATTTACACAGGCTATAGTTAAACAAACGACTGAGTTGAAGTAGAATCATCAGCGAATAGGGGTAAGTTTTTTCTTTCTATAACGGTTCTGTTTTGTTTAACCGCTTTGGATTACTTTCATTTCGTTAATGTTAGCACACGATCTCTGTTTGGTGATGTGGTAGTAGCTAAAGAGCTCGTGCTTGTCTAATTAATTCTAGAGTTTGAAAACTTACTGGCGGCTAGCCCAACGTTAATGAGCTGGTCACTTTTACTTTTAAGCCATGTTTCCTATTGGGATAGCACAGATCTGGGCTCTTTTCTATCTATAAAAAAAAAAAAAGAAAGAAAGATCAGTATGAGGTGGCAGAGGCAAATACAAGCAAAAAACTGTATTTATACTGATGTGCACAGACTAATACCGGTACAGTTAACATTTTGAGTTCCACAACAATCCTGTTTTAATGTAAATGGTAAATGGATTGCACTTATATAGCGCCTTTATCCAAAGTGCTTTACTATGGCCCACTCACCCATTCACACACACATTCACTGCTAGCCTGCTCATTGGGAGCAATTTGGGGTTCAGTGTCTTGGGGTTCAAGGACACTTCGACATGTGGACAGGAGGAGTCGGGGATCGAACCGCTAACACTGCGATCAGCGGACGCCCCGCTCTAGCTCCTGAGCCAAAGCCGCCCCTGTGTTATACATAATGGGTTATGTATCTGTATATACATAGGCGATTCATTGTTCTTCAAATAGGCTAGTAGTTGTCCTTTTTCTTTAAAAAAAAACAAATATACAGCTTTAATATGAAGGAGTAGCTACTTTGATTGTAAGGAACAAAACATTTACTGGGAACATGCCTACTAGAGTTTAAAAACACCACACAGAGGCCTCAAATTATTTTCAATACAGCTGTATTTGGCTGTTGCTGTGTGTTTTTGTAAACTAAAATATTATATATGTCCAAAAATGAAAAACAAAACAAAAAATCATAATCATGGACAACAATATACATTTTATTATAGCCTACTCACAACCTACTCATATCTCTGCTTTATTAGGCTACATTCTTCTCAGCCCGTTTCGTCCACAGTTATCATAGGCTAGGCTATGTGTAGCCTATGGTTTTTATTGAGTTTTTTTTAAAGGGTTTCCGCGCTATGATGGCTATGATGCAGCTTTGTAAAAAAACTGGTATGCAGTAACAGTATAGCCTTTTTATTTTTTTTATTTTTTTTCAGAGAGGGCATTTCCCAATGTAATTGCTGACTTGTGGCGAAAGTGCCACCGTGGTGATTTACTTTAACATCTGTCCGAGAATGTAAACAAGTCGTCCATTTTCACTGTAAGAAGACATTTTATGACAACGTTACCTCTATTTCGCTAGCTTAGCCTACTTGAACAGTTACGACCTGCATGAGAAGAGTAGCCTACCCATTGAAAGCTGATTGCTTTTTTTTTTGTCTCACCGATTGTTTGGAATCTACAGGCATACAACGATAAAAAATTATCGTTCTTTGGATGCCCACAACTTTTATGTTAGTGGATGATAATATTTTGCACTTGCAAATAAAATACTGTAACGTTATAGCACTCCGATTTATCCACATTCCACTACAAACCATTTGCATATGGTCAAAATGTTTTAGCGTTTCTTACAGCAATATTAGTTAGCCATAAATTGACAATTGGATAACTTATTTGACTTAGGCTACATGTGAAACAATGGCTGCTGCACACATAAGCATGTGGAGTTTCAGGGTCCCACATTTTTCCCTTTCTTCCTGCCGACGCCTCACGTCTTATTGCTTGGATCCACTTTTATCATCTTATGGGCTCTGTTTTGCGGTTTGGAATGTTATAAAACCGCAATTCTGGGTTTTTTGCCTTGTTTGTAGTGCATCCCACCAAACAACAACTTTTAGGCATTTTTTAATGCTGTTAGTTAATGATCGAAATGACAAGAAGGCACCAGCACGTCAAGTCAATGGAGGGCGAGAGCGGGATGTGTTTTACCCCCCGGGATGGGCGGGGCCTATTTGCGCTCAGTCTCCTGGCAGTGCACTGCGCTTAAGCGGCTGGCTGGCTATACATTTCTTGTTTTCTTTCACATGCATGAACTATTATGAAAAATATAATTATTGATTTAAATGAATACTACCTATTGTAAAATATCAGATAGCAGCATATTATGCATATGCGACTTGCGAGGGGGGGCCAGTGGGGGGGCCAGCGATTGTATCGGGGTGGCCGTGCCCCCCCCCTGACCACCCCTTGGTGGCGCCACTGAATACCACTTGTTTTCAATATTCAGAACACTGAAGATTTTAACAAGGGCATTGACTGTTGGAACTTCTGGATTTAGAAAATAAACAAATTTTTACTTAATCCTCACTTCCTCGAAAATACATATACAGTACCAGTCAAAAGTTTGGACACACCTACTCATAGAAGGTTTTTTTTTTGTTTTGTTATTTTCACTGTTTTCCACATTTTAGAATAATAAAAAAAATCTAAACGATGAGATAACAGGAATTTAATTATGCAAAGACCAAGAAATTGATCACTTCAAGGGTTGTTTCTCCTGACTAATTTTCCTATTGAACTCTATGGAAAATTAGGTGATCTATGTTCATTCAATCCATCCATATCTACTGCATATCTGGCAGCAGAGTGATGGTTAGAGGCTTGTTGGATACTGCAGACCCTTGATGACTTACAGCCATTTCGCCAACCATTTATTCCATACTGTTCCAGTGTCATTTACAGATAAATCTGGTCCCACTCCCCAATTCCCATAGAGATCCATTCAAATGCAGAGAGGTTATAGTAGCACTTCTAAGAGTACCTGGAAGTAAGATCCCAACAGTCTTTTGATATCCTTTGATAGCAATGGCAAGAATGTGCAAAATCAATATCAAGGCAAAGTTTGGCTATTTTGAAGAATCTAAAATTAATTCTTTTTAGATTTTTTTTTTGTTTTTGCATAATTTCATTCTTGTTATCAGTTTTGATGTCTTTACTATTCTAAAATGTGGAAAGCAGTAAAAATAACGGGGAAAAAACCTATGAGTAGGTGTCTTTTATTGTTTTTTTTAAGAATAATTCCAATAAAGGCATTCTTTAAGAAAACAGTTTACCATAAATCACTTCACTTTACATCTTTAAAACCTATATTACTGTGGGGGTTTCCCTTCCCCTTTGGTCAAATTTTTTCTTATTTAAAAACACAACAATCAAGACTAAAAAAAATGACATCACAAACTGAGAGAGAGACAAAATACCAAAAAAAAGTTCTAAAGATGTTGAAGTGACAAAGAAATTAATTTCCGGATTGTCTGGTGGGGTATGATGTTCTTGTGGACTTCTCTCTCTTCCGTTTGGAGGGGGGGTGGACTAAATGATCAGTTCCTTCCAATGGTCCACTCCCCATTTCTCTCTCAACAGTCGCTGGTTACTTTAAAAGTCCACCATAACGCCGTCTTGGAGGAGGTGTTGAGTCCTCCTCCTGAGAGTGACCAGGTCTAAGGTTGTTTTTTGTTAGACCTTGATGTTCCTCGCCTCCCACAAGACCTGCTTCACGGTGTTAACGATGCTCCACTGACGCTGGAGCTCAGTTGTTTTACAGCCTCCTCTGGGACTGTAGACGTACACTCCTAGCAGTCAGGGAGGACCTCGGCATTGTTAGGATTCTGTTGCCCTTCCGTGGAATCAAATGCAAGATAGTGAAGAACACACTGACGACAGTAAATTCTTAAGAGAATTGAGGTTTATTTACAAAGCGCAAGGGAGAGACAAACTCAGACATACGGCTGCCTGTGCTGAGAATATTTCTGCAAACTGGAGTGTTTGTGTGGTTTAAATACAGTACCTAACATTACATTTCAAAGGATTGTGAATACACATGGATGTCTGGATACAACTGGTTTAGGCCCACCCAACCAGAAATGTGCCATTAGCAGAGCTATGCTACAGACACTATAGAAATGCGCCATTAGCAGAGCTATGCTACAGACACTGTAGAAATGTGCCATTAGCAGAGCTATGCTACAGACACTATAGAATTGTAAATGGCTGGTTGGTCTGGGCCAAGGGGGGAGGAGGGGGGGTTGGGGGGGAGACATACAGGGACATTCAATATACAAAATTCGTCTTACAGTTATACAACACAGTATACCTTTGGAGGTAATAATAAAAACCTGGCAACCTATCAGCAGCAACCTGTTATGGGAGACAGAGGAAAGCAAAGTCCCTCAGGGCTCGATATACATATGGGGGGTCCCAGCTGTATGGTATAGTCAGGTCCAGCACACACAGGCCCATCGTCCTCAGGAAGGGAGTGGCATACTACCTGGCAAAGGTACCAGAGGCCTTCTCCCCCCTCTGAACATTCTGGACCGCGTGGAGACAGGCAGACAGGGAGGGGTTTATTCTACGGGGAGGATCTTTCGCTTGTACATAGTTGCCCTGATTGGTAGCTACATAGCTAGCCTTGATTGGTTGGTTTTTGTAACACCAGGGTGAGATTTTTTGACAGCCTAATACAGAGCCCAGGTCAATCACAGAAACCGGATTTTTTCACAGAACACTTGATTTATTGATAGCTGCTGGAATATAATGAGTAGATTTAACCATTTTGCCAAAATTATATCGAAAACAATCTTGCCTACTTGCCTACAATCTTGCTTTTACATTCAATGCCATATAAAGGACAACAAATCAAATCACAAAATAAGTAATCAATGAAGACGTTTAAATTAATTTAAAAAAATTTAGAGAATGCCATTTTGAGTAAAATATGTCAAAACATTAGTTTAGAGAAAAATTAGTTAAGATAATTGAACAGGGAGGGATTATAAACCAGATGACTGAGCCACCTATGAAAGTTTCCACTACAGTATGTGAAACACACTCATTAGAGAATAGCACTCAATTTCATATCAAACATATGGCACAAGATAGGCTTGGGACGATGGTAGATGGAATCGACTATTGACGATGGTTGAATCCATCGGCGATGGCTATCTTTGTCGATGCCTGGAAGATTCATTCATATTCTTAATATAAAAATTGCGCCTCTCATTCTGTGTTTTTAATAAATTTTCTACTCTACCATGCATTTACAATGTAACGTGTTGTCTGCGTCTTTGAAATGTGATTGCCTACGCAGCACAATGGCGCCATAATTTACCTGGGTTGAGCAGAATCATGCTGATAGCCTACCTTCTGTTAGACCACTGTGCAACTAACTATATAATTTAATTGAGGCCTAATTAAACAAATTATATTTTGTATTCAATCGTGCTATTGATAAACTATTGTTAAGTCTAGAACGGAGTGTAGGCTCAGGCTACGGAGTGGTGAGCTGTAGCCATATATCCCTTTTTTTATTCTAACAGCACAACAAGCGTACTAGTGTCAGACTTGGGGCATGGAAACAAATATAGCCTAATATTGTACAATCTGACTGTAGACTAATGAAAGATGTTATCAGAGAAATAAACTAGATTGGATGAAAAGGTGGCCGCTATAGTCCTATATTGATACACGGAATGTCTTCGTCGCTCAAGCGAAACATTGAAACGATTTAGGAGTTGAGTCTATAATTTCAAATTGATTCAACAGGCTTATGTAGAATAGTAAATAATATAATTTACAATGTAATATAGCCTAGCTTAACCATTTCATCAGTGAAAAAAGTCCCCTATAACAAAAAAAACTAGTTTATAAATAAATAGGTTTAGGCTATAAATAGTTTTTGATTATCAATAAAAATAATGACTTTCAGGGTAAATTATGTATTTTTGATGACATTAGGTTAGTTAATAAGGTCTAATCCAATAGTGCTAAGTGGGAGAAGTTACGTGCAGATGGACTGTGCGGGATGGCACGCTGCATAAAGGGGACCTTGTGAATCGCTCACTACAAGACAAAAATGATAATGAACGTGATGACTGCTTGTCGAGCTTCTTCACAAAACTAAATGAAATTAGTAAAATGAAACAAATTGCTATAAGACAGACGAGGGCGCAGAAAGGCTTAGGGAAACTATAGCTCCCGAGCGCTCACCCTGGTGCTGACCGTCTCGTTGGACAGCGGCCAGGTGAGATAAATAGCCTCTACTAGCTAATATAGAAATATAAAATTGTAAAATCTGTTTTATCTTATTTTGTATTATATTTGGACAACATTGAATACAATTTGCAATCGTATGCCATAATAAGTAAGCAAAAGGCCCGCTGTTCAATAGCCCCGCCCCCGCCCCCGCCCCCACGCACCCCTCGATAGAATCGACCATTGACGATGGCTAGAGGGCTCGATGAGACGATGCTGCCTTGCACACGATAGTACAAGCCTAGCACAAGACAGTGTGGAGTGGAAAAACTAACTAACATAGTTGAAATATTACAAGCAGTAATACTTGTATATCGAGGAGGAGATCTTCACCTTACTGAGCAAATGTACTTTTGTGGGTATATTGTAGTTCATTGCGCAAACCTATAGCGACACAACTAAACTTTCTGTTGCGCTCGGTCATCCTTTATTGTTTCAAGCATCAGATGAGACGTGTAAAACCCTGTTGAGTAGCTTATAATGTCCTCTATTGGATAACAAAGATGTTCAATCTAACCAGAATGAAGGCGGGGTTTTTATTTCTGAAACAGATTGTCCAAGAAAATAAATGACCACTGAATCTTGAAAGGGACATCGATGTGCATACAATGAATGGTAGAATTGTTTATTTATTTCATATTTAGTAGCAGATATTGATAGTAGAAAGAAGTGGTATAATTACCACGGCCATCAGTCAGGACTGCAGAGTGTACAGAATGTGTCAGCTGCTGCAGTAGGACCTGTTTGATTAAGGCTAAATCCCTTCCCATGTTTCCCTCCAGGAGCTGCACTTCGGCACACCTTTGAGCAGCAGTATGATGCAGGCAGGAATCTGTCTGAGACGGGACACTGAGACAACACGACCAGAGCTCACTGAGCAGCACAGGATCAGACAGAAAGAAGAGGAACTCAGTGGACTGGAGTCTGTCCACATGGCAGAGACAAAGATGGTGTGTGCTGCACCAGGACTCAACACACTGGAGCCAGAGTGTGTTACAGCAAGAAGTGGGGTCAGTGATGTACACCACACACACATCACTGATTAAAATAGAAACTGATCTGGGCTACACTCACAATGGGGACCTTATTAAGACAGAGAGCCTAGACTTTACAGAGCTGGGATAGGTAACCCATCTGCATCGTGACCCAATCAAAACAGAGGCTGATGATGCAGGATACCTTAAGGCAGAACACATCAGTGACCTTCAGGATATTAAATGTGTTGATATTAAATCTGATCAAATTAAGTCTAAATCCAATGAAAGTTTTGTGAATAATCTCATGAATACTGTGATGAATGGAGCTGATGTTGATTACAAAGACCAGACTGAACCGTGGCGATGTGCAGGAAAGCCGAACACGAACTGTAAAAAAGAAGAATTGAATTATCTGCTGACCCAATGCGGGGACTTAAATCATCACTGTGACATAAATAATGAGAATAACGACACCAGAATTGAGAAGAAAAGTACAAAGAGTAGCAACAAACATATAAATGATCAGAGAATGAATATGATAATTGAACCCATTATAATTAATTCAAGTAAAAACCCAATTTCATTCAACAGAAAACAAGTGATAGAAATAAAGGTGAAATTAATGCAGGTCAAAATACCATATCTGATTTAAGTACACTGAGAATTCATGCAGGTGAAAAGGGCTACACATGTTCTCAGTGTGGGAAGTGCTTTTCCACATTACGAAATCTAAATAGACACCTGAGAATTCATACAGGTGAAAAGCCACACAAGTGTACACAGTGTGAGAAGTGTTTTTCTAGAAAATGTTTTTTAACTCAACACTTGAGAATTCATACAGGTGAAAAGCCATATAAGTGTACACAGTGTGAGAAGTGTTTTTCTAGAAAATGTTTTTTAACTCAACACTTGAGAATTCATACAGGTGAAAAGCCACACATGTGTACACAATGTGAGAAGGGTTTTAATACTAAATCTCATTTCAATAGACACCTGACAATTCATACAGGTGAAAAGCTGTACACAGTGTGAGAAGTGTTTTAATACCAAATCTTATTTAAATATACACCTGAGAATTCATAGACGTGAAAAGCTGTACAAGTGTACACAGTGTGAGAAGTGTTTTAGTGTAATGTCTTCTTTAAATACACACCTGAGAATTCATACAGGTGAAAAGCTATACAAGTGTACACAGTGTGAGAAGTGTTTTTCTAGAAAATGTTTTTTAACTCAACACTTGAGAATTCATACAGGTGAAAAGCCATATAAGTGTACACAGTGTGAGAAGTGTTTTTGTGTAAGGTCTTCTTTAAATACACACCTTAGAATTCATACAGGTGAAAATCCACATGTGTACACAGTGTGAGAAGTGTTTTAATACCAAATATGATTTAAAAATACATTTGAGAATTCATACAGGTGAAAATCCACACGTGTACACAGTGTGAGAAGTGTTTTAATACCAAATCTGATTTAAAAATGCATTTTAGAATTCATGCAGGTGAAAAGCCATACAAGTGTACACAGTGTGAGAAGTGTTTTTCTAGAAAATGTTTTTTAACTCAACACTTGAGAATTCATACAGGTGAAAAGCCATACATGTGTACACAATGTGAGAAGGGTTTTAATACCAAATCTCATTTCAATAGACACCTGACAATTCATACAGGTGAAAAGCTGTACACAGTGTGAGAAGTGTTTTAATACCAAATCTTATTTAAATATACACCTGAGAATTCATAGACGTGAAAAGCTGTACAAGTGTACACAGTGTGAGAAGTGTTTTAGTGTAATGTCTTCTTTAAATACACACCTGAGAATTCATACAGGTGAAAAGCTATACAAGTGTACACAGTGTGAGAAGTGTTTTTCTAGAAAATGTTTTTTAACTCAACACTTGAGAATGTATACAGGTGAAAAGCCACACATGTGTACACAATGTGAGAAGGGTTTTAATACCAAATCTCATTTCAATAGACACCTGACAATTCATACAGGTGAAAAGCTGTACAAGTGTACACAGTGTGAGAAGTGTTTTAATACCAACCATGATTTAAAAATACATTTTAGAATTCATACAGGTGAAAACCCGTACAAGTGTACACAGTGTGAGAAATGTTTTTATAGAAAATGTGCTTTAACTAGACACTTGAGAATTCATACAGTTTAAAAGCCACACAAGTGTAAACGGTGTCAGCAGTGTTTTGATACCAAATTTGGTTTGGTTATCCATGGGATAATTTATACAGGTGAAAAGCCAGACAAATGTCATCAGTGTGGGAAGTGGTTTTTAAAAATGGTAAACTCTGAAAATGAACTACTGCCTTTTTTTCAGTTTTTTTACTGTAAACTATTTTTTAAAATTCAAATTATGTGAATAATGAAGAATAAAGAAGAGGGTTAAAAATTGTGTTGGCAAATGGTGAAATTTTAATTAATCTTTGTTTTTATCGTATAACGATGTACAGTGAATCCCTGGGACCGTATTTGAAAAACATTTGTAAAAATGTATTAATGTGATTGAAAAGTTTTTAATAAATGCAATATTCGCTGGACCAAGTCACCCTCTCCAGATCTCTCCTCTACAATTTCACTTTCATATTTCTTCCACAGAGAACTTAAATCCCCACTCCAAGGACATTTGCGCCACTCTACTGATAGCCTCCTGTAGTTTTTTCACTATGATTATATCATCAGCAAATAATGCTCTCTCTATACCTTACATTTGAGTATGTCATCAATCATAATTGAAAATATAATGGGACTTCCCTGTGGGGTTCCATTGTCCACCAAAAAGCAAGATGAATACTTCCCTTCCACTCTCATTTGGATTAACTGAACATGCATAAAGTCTTTAATCCAGTTAAACATCCTTTCTGAAATTCCTAATCTTTTAATTTTAATTAGCAACTGATTCTTCCACATTAAATCATCACCCTTCCTTCAGCTCTTTTATATGTCATAGGTATTGCTAATGCTCTTGAATGTAATGCCCTTTTAGCAATTTTATCAGCACTTCCTTTTCTTTCTATTCCCTGATGAGCTGGAATCCAACACAACTTCACTATTTATCTTCAATAAAATTTAACATGTTTCTGGAACAAGATCCTCCCTAATTGACTTTGTTGATTTCAAGCTTCTTAGTACAGTTACAGGGAGAATATTTTTCAGGCTAATTAAATCATGGTTTTATTTTGTTGGCTACAATGAAAACAACAATTGATTGTCAGTGTGCTTGCTGTGTTTGCACCACATGATGAGATGTCTGTTCAAATAGGTATGCAAACTAGATTTGGATAACAATATAGCAGCACTTAACACATGTATAGCCACACCTAATGATGATGGATGTTCACAGAGGTATGACAATATAAAAGGTGGTATAAAAACCTGCAGTATAGACAGTGTTATTAGTGGACACAGAAACACATCCAGAAATGTATTTTACTGACTACATTTTATTTATTTTTTTTAAATAAAAAAAAATTGCATTGCATTTGATGCAATAATGTTTAATTGTAAGTAAATGTTCAGAAACATTAAATATCATCTTTATCCACAGTATGTCCAATTTGTCATTATCTACATTAGTTAGCTATATACTTTTATATATAATGCTTATATTCACGTAAATGTGACCCAGTTTAGACGCATCTATTAGTTCCATTATAGTAGCTACTTTTATAAGCTTTAGTACACTTTTAATATAATTCCAAGTAGCCTACAAAAATAATTTTAAACAATAAACTAGCAGTGTACTTATAATGTTCACTCAAATATATTTAAATATATTAATTATATGTATACTTATAAGTTCATTCAGAAGTGTTGCTTTAAACTGTTAAAGTCCTGTTGTTCGCTCACGTTAGCTAGCCAAATGCTAGCCTATGTAGTAGCTGTCTAATAATACATAAGTTAGCTGATATCGGCTCGCTAACACAATTTTCTTCAAGTTACTTAAGTTTATTTCAGACATTTCATATCCTCTTTTTAAAAGAACACTGTCGGTATTGGGTTACCCCAGACCTTATTAGAATGGCCATCCAACTTTTTGGCAATAGTTTGGGGAAGGCCCTTTCTTGTTCCAGCATGTCTGTGCCCCTGTGCACAAAGTGAGGTCCATAAACGCATGGTTTGACAAGTTTGGTGTGGAGAAACTTGAGTGGCCTACACAACCCCATTGAACACCTTTGGGATGAATTGGAACGCCGATTGTTAGCCAGGCCTTCTCATCCAACATCAGTGCCTGACCTCACAAACACACTCCAAAATCTTGTGGACAGCTTTCCTAGATGAGTGGTGGCAGTTAAAGCCGCAAAGGGGGGGCAACTCCACATTAATGCCCATGGTTTTGGAATGGGATGTCCAACAAGCTCATATAGGTGTGATGCTCAGGTGTCCACATACTTTTGGCCATATAGAGGTAAATATATATATATATATATATACAGTGCCCTCCACTATTATTGGCACCCCTGGTAAAGATTAGTAAAAAGGGTTGTAAAAAATTCACCGTTTGGTGAATTGGCTTAATCTCAAACTGAAAAAATGTGAAAAGTCCAACCTTTAATTGAAGTAAATTTATTATGAATGTAATAATTTTAAATATTTGGTCACATATCCAAACAAGACTCTTGATATCTTATTTTATGGTACTCTTACAAGTGATACTATAACTTTTCTGCATTTGAATGGATCTCTATGGGAATTGGGGGTGGGACTAGATTTAGCTGTAAATTACACTGGAACAATATGGAATACATGGTTTGCGAAATGACTCTAAGTCTTCAAGGGTCTGATGTATCAAAGAAGCCTCAAACCATCACTCTGCTCTCAGATATGCAGTAGATATGGATGGATAACTTGAAGGGTTTCTTCTCCTGACTTATTTTTCCAGAGAGTTCAATAGGAAAATGTGTCAGGAGAAACAACCCTTAAAGTGATCCATCCATATCTACTGCATATCTGACAGCAGAGTGATGGTTTGAGGCTCGTTTGATACCTCAGACGTTATCGCTTGTAAAAGTACCAGAAAATAAGATCAAGAGTCTTCTTTTTTTTTTAGAGTCTATGAGGAAGTCATGGCATGCAAAGGATATGTGACCAAATATTAAAAATCATTACTTTATTATACATTATGTTAAACTGTCCAATATGTTTTGATGTCCAAAAATGGGTGGGGGTGGGGGACTATGTACAAAAGGTTTTAGAATGTCTAAACGGTTCATCTGATATGGATGAAAATACCCTCAAATTAAAGCTGACAGTCTGCACTTAAACCTCATTGTCATTGTATCCTTTCAAACTCAAAGTGCTCGAGTACAGAACCAAAATAACAATGAGACAACTGATAATTTTGCAGTGGTCTCTTAATTTTTTCCAGAGCTGTATATGTAACTCCAACATGCCCATTAGTTAGGCCAACAAATAGACATGAACAATCATGTCTGTCAATATGTGCAATTTTTATATGGTGAAATTATAAATATAATTTTTTTAAGTTAGGCTTTCCTAAGTTAATTTTTCCATTTCAATAGACGAACACAGCCTATTAAAATGCTAATGTTGCACTAAAGCATCTCAGAGGTGACATTTTAAAAAAAAAAAGGGGTTATTCTGTTTTATTCTGGAGGGTTTAATAATGAACAAAATGAGATGGCGCTTACTCGAATGATAACCTGCCGAATGATTAAACAATAATGATTCAGAAATACAAAATAACAATTCAAAATTACAATTAGGTTACACATAGGTTCATTGAACAGTTCTAAATTGCACTAACCAATGAGTTTTATTCATAAAATATTCCGAAATTATTCTACGTTTGTCTTCCATATAACGAGATAATAATGTAATAAGTTGCTCCATCTGGACCTCTGGCTTTCCATATGAATATCTTCAAACAGAGCTCCATATTATTCCATTGAAAAAAGTGAACGCTGTAATTTAAGAGCCGTTTTGCGGCCGAACGCAATCGAGTAATTCTGAAAGTTCTAGCACATCACCTCTCTACAAATCTCAGCCGGCTGGGGCAGGCTATGAACGGTTCGCCCGAAATCCATACATTTAGCGAGCTATAACAGACAATTTCAATACAAACTAGTGACTTCTTCAATAGACCCCCGGCCATGTTCATTTTCACTAGTTTGTATTGTAAAAAATATATTGCACTCAAGCTTGCAAGCAAGTTAAGGTATGTAACTCACATAATTCACTTGGCTCATTACAGAAATATGAGTGGTAACAATGGATAGAATGGATATCGACAGAAATTACTGTTTAGCTGGCTTACATACATTTAAATACTTTCAGTATATACCCATTTATATTAGCGTGCATAATCAAGATCGTCAAGATAGAGCCCATCATGGCTGTGAATGAGCATTACACGTTTAAAAGGGGCGTGGCTTTCTAACTTTAGATCATCAATAATAACAAGGCTTAGGGTGGGGCATGCGGGTTTCAATGGGGGTCTAAGGGTAATAAAATAAAAAAAACCTCCAGATGGGCGGTGCGGGTATTGTAAGGAGGAGGAGACGGTGGAGCATGTGCTTGGCTCGGTTGGTCAGGAACGAGGAGTAGCGACTAGCGATTGAAACCTAACGGTCGAACACAGCGACGGTTGAGCTTGGATTGGTTTGATTAATTAAACAACATTAACGTTGGTTTTGCGGACATCAGGACTTGGTAGCAGTAGGATTGAGTATTGGAGGGAACGTTTTGTGAGAATATCGACTGATGGCCTGTATAGGTCCGGAACAATATTCTGACATAGTTCCTAACAAACTCAGACAGAATGGCAGGGAGGGAGATGGAGGAAGACCGCAATATCATGGAGTCTAGTGGAGATGAGTGGAGTCGGGTTGGAGAGGCGGTGAAAGGGAGTAAAAGAATGAAGGGAAATAAGAGAAAGAAAAAGGACGGCGCTAGCTCAAGTGGAACGGAGAGTGAAGGGAGAGAGGATCCGAAGGCAGGATTACTGAATGTAGTGCTGAGATTTGAGGGAGAGGGGGGAGTAAAGAAAATGGATCTGCTGAAGCTAACGAAAATAATTGGAGGACAAGTCGGAGAAGTGAAATATGCGAGAGTTTTGGGAGACGGAAACTTGCTAATAGGGTCCATCAATGAAGAGCAAATGGAGAAGGCAAAAAATATGAGTAGTGTTGGGAAAGTCAAAGTATCCAAAGTAATAAGAGTAGGGGAGCAGAGGAGAGGCGGGTGCAAAGGCGTAATTTCGGGAATACCTCTTAAAGTTACCATGAAGGAACTGGAGGATAACTTGCGGATGAGGAATAGTTTAGTCCAAAGTGCTAAAAGAATGCTAAGGGGAGCTGGAAAAAAAGAAACTGAGACCATTTTGATCGAGTTTGCAACAATGGTTCTCCCAAAGGAGATCTACTTTGGATTCATGAGATACAAATCAAATCAAATCAAATCAATATTTATTTATATAGCGTATTTCACAACAAGTTGTCACAATGCGCTTCACAGAAAAAACCCAGCCTAAACCCCCACAAGAGCATGCCAGAGGCAACAGTGGCAAGGAAAAACTCCCTGGTGTAATTAGGAAGAAACCTTGGGAGGAACCAGACTCAAGGGGGAAACCCATTCTCCTCAGGTCGGCTCAGGGTCTAGATCTTAATGACCAGCATGGTCAAACTGACTGGCAATATCCATGATAGTGGAAATTGCAGCAGCTAGATGGCAGTCCAGATGTGGTGGCAATGATGATGGGAAAACGGGTGCCGATGGCGACAGGATCGGCTGGTAGCGGTGGTGGGGAGGGAGGGGCAAGCGGCGATGGACAGGAAGCTGGACAGGAAGCTGGACAGCAACTCTCGAGATGCGGGGCATGAGCCCCGCCAGCGGAATGTGGGAGAGAGAACAGTTAGGGGGGGGGGTTGGACAAGTACCCCCGCCAGGAGTAACTTATGGCTGCATAGCTATGAAGACAGGGTTTGAGAACCCATCCAGTCATGAGAGAGTAAACAATCCTACCCACCTATCAAGAGCCAGCCCAGGAAGATGGGGTCACAGCTGTTGACAGGTGACAGTAAGGAAAGGATGTCACTCTGCATTACTCTATGACAAAAGGGCTTCTCTGGTCCTGTCTCCGGACTACAACTCATTATAAGCCTGATCATAAAGGTGCATTTTTAATCTAGACTTAAATATTGAGACTGTGTCTGATTCCCTTATAGATTTTGGAAGGGTGTTCCACAGTAGTGGTGCTCTGTAGGAGAAAGCTCTACCACCCGTCAAGTTTTTAGATATTCTAGGGACTACTAAGTAGCCTGCGTCTTGGGAACGAAGGGATCTTTTCGGCTTATATGGTAAAAGCAGATTACATATATACACTGGTGCAAGTCCATGTAAAGCTTTAAAAGTCAGAAGCAAGACCTTAAAGTCTATCCTATGCTTAATTGGTAGCCAATGAAGTGATGCTAGTACTGGGGTAATATGCTCATATTTCTTTGTTCTCGTTAAAATGCGAGCGGCTGCATTCTGCACAAGATGGAGATTATTTAGCAACAGCTTAGGACAGCCAGATAACAGAGCATTACAGTAATCTAGCCTAGACGTAACAAAAGCATGAATCAATTTCTCTGCATCCCCTACTGATAGGAAATGCCTAATTTTAGCTATGTTCCTTAACTGAAAGAAAGCAACTCTAGATATGTTTTTTATGTGCGCGCCAAAGGTTAAATCTGGGTCTATAGTAACACCTAGGTCTTTCACAGCTGAATTTGGAACAACTAAGCAACCATCAATACTTAAAGTATATGTACACAGTTTCTCCCTTTGTTTTTTAGGACCTAAAACCAGCATTTTGGTTTTCCCTGAGTTTAAGAGCAGGAAATTTGAGAGCATCCAAGCTTTAATATCTGTAATGCAAGCCGAATTCTGAATGAGCTGAAGTTTCTCTATTGATTTTTTGGGCAGTCCGGTGAATAGGGCGTTGCAGTAGTCCAGTCTGCTAGTAATAAAAGCGTGAACTAATTTCTCTGCATCCTCTTGTGTTAAAAATGGTCGTACTTTGGCAACATTTCTCAGGTGGAAGAAAGCTGTCTTTGTCACCTTGTTAATATGGGCTTTAAAATTTAAGTCGGAATCTAAGATGACACCTAGGCTTGTAACTTCTGGTTTGGTTTGGGGAGCGAGGTCTCCAAGCTTACTAAAGAGGGTTTCTCTCTCAGATTTTGGTCCTAGCAAAAGTATCTCTGTTTTATCCTCATTTAGTTTTAGGAAGTTTTCACTCATCCATTTGTTTATAGCAGCCAGACAGGTAGTTAGCGAGCATAGGCCATCCGGGTCTGGCCCAGATGGCGCTCTGTTGAGCGTAGGTTCAACAGAGATGTATAATTGGGTGTCATCTGCATAGCTATGAAAGTTTACATTGTACTGGCTGATGATGTGGCCTAATGGAAGCATATATAGTGAGAATAGCAGGGGACCCAGACAACTTCCCTGAGCTATGCCAAAGGGTAAATCATGTTTTGTAGATACGTGGTCGCCCAAGCTAACAAAAAATTTTCTGCCAGTTATATAGCTTCGAAACCAGTTTAAAGCATATTCAGAGAGACCGACCCAGTTTGCGAGACGGTCGATTAGAATGTTATGATCAATGGTATCAAATGCTGCACTTAAATCTAAGAGGATGAGGATTGACACTTTATTCGAGTCAGTAGCAAGTCTAAGATCATTTATTATTTTGACTAGAGCCGTTTCTGTGCTGTGATTTGATCTGAAACCTGACTGGAATTTTTCTAGGATATTGTTTTCGTTTAAATAAATATTAAGTTGATTAAAGACAACTTTTTCTAAAACTTTGCTCATGAATGGTAGATTGGATATAGGCCTATAATTATTAAGAATGTTATTATCTAGATTAGGCTTTTTTAGTAGAGGTTTTACTGCTGCTGTTTTGAAGGCATTTGGAAAGATACCAGTTTCTAATTAAGTGTTAATTATCTTTAAAATGGAAGGAGACAAACTACCGTAGATATTCTTGAGAAATTTGCTAGGGATTGGATCAAGAGCACAGGTTGAGGAGTTTGTTTGAGTTACCGTCTTGCAGAGTTCAGTTTGTGTAATGTTTTTAAAGCATGTAAGAGTCGGTGGGTTTTGTTGAGGCAGGTCAGGCTTATTACTTGTTCTGACAATGCCTGTCCTAATCAAGTTAACTTTGTTTTTGAAAAAGCTTGCAAATTCATCACATTTCAGAGCAGAGGTTTGACTGATTGGGTCAGGGGGGGTTGGATTTAGTAGCCTGTCAATGGTAGAGAATAGAACCCTAGAGTTTCTGCTATTTTCAGTGATGACTTTAGAAAAATGGATCTGTCTCTCAGTGCGAACGGCTTTATTGTAGGTCGTAATGCTATCTTTCAGAATGCTGCGGTGGATCTCAAGTTTAGTTTTTCTCCATGTTCTTTCAGCTTTTCTGCAGGATCGCTTTAGGTCACAAGTAGTTTTGTTCATCCACGGTGTTGCCTTAACGCGTGACCTTATTTAGGTTTTTAATGGAGCCACTTTGTCAAGCATGGCACTTAGTTCACTATTGAAGGCATCCACCATTTCATCTAGAGGATAGTTAAAAATATCTTGATCTAGGGAACTTGTGAGTTCAGCAAACTGTTGTTCTGCTGCCGTGTCTAGATGACGTTTTTTAATTGTGATTACAGAATTTTTCCTTATTGTATCCAGTAGAACATTGAAAAATACAGAGTAGTGATCAGATACATTGATATCTGATACCTGTAGGTAGGGGACAGTAATCCCTTTTGAGATGACTAAATCAAGAGTGTTACCAAGGTAGTGGGTAGGCTCTGTAACATGCTGGTTTAATTCTAGGCTATCTAGGATATTTAGGAACTTAGTTGCTTTAGCATCAGACGTGTTATTAACATGGATGTTGAAATCGCCATTTATAACTATTCGATCATAGTTAGTGATGATAAGTGACACAAGTTCCGAGAACTCAGAGAAAAATCCTGTCCATAGTTTAGGAGGGCGGTATATTGTTATGATGAGTGCGGTCGGTTCGGCTTTAATAGTGAAGGCAATATACTCAAATGAAGAGAACTCGCCAAAACTGATCCTAGTACAGTTAAATGTATTTGAGAATATAACAGCAATTCCGCCACCTCTTCTATTTTGCCTAATAGAGTGGAAGGAATTGTAATCTGAGGGACAAGCTTCAACAAGGACAGCAGCACCATCAGAGCTGAGCCACGTCTCTGTAAGAAATAAGAAGTCTAATCGCTTTTCAGTGATAAGATCATTGATTGTAAATGTTTTTGTGGTGAGAGATCCTACGTTGAGCAGAGCCATGTTTGTCATAGGTGTATTTAGAGATGGAGTATGGCTAGGTATTTTAGAGATGTTTGTTAGGTTTCTGGTATTATAGTTTTAGGCTCTGCTTTTCAATTTACGCTGGGTAGAGACCAAAGTCGGAATAGGACTTGGAGATATAGATTCTAAGTTAAAACCAGAGTCATAGGTCCTATCACACAGTATCGGTACATGGGGTTCCAGCATAGGACATTCCTGAGTAGACACAACACTTTTAGAACATTCATGAGTAACAACACTTTTTTAGCTATTCTTGCTGGGACCCAAAGAATATCAGTGGCGTAAGGCTTTTCGGCCTTTCCTTTTGAGGTTGGAATAAACTGTACCTACCACAGCTTCATTTCGAGGTCGCAGGTTTCTGATAGGGGCCTTTGTGACGGCGGAGCTATTCTGAGTGCCGATTAGACTGGCAGCTGAATATGTAGGCCGGCAGTGTGGTATAATGGTTAAGGAACTGGGTTTGTAACCGAAAGGTTGCAGGTTCGATTCCCAGGTCGGACACTGCCGTTGTACCCTTGAGCAAGGTACTTCACCTGCATTGCTTCAGTATATATCCAGCTGTATCAATGGATACTATGTATAAATGCAAAAGAAATGCTGTGTAAGTCGCTCTGGATAAGAGCGTCTGCTAAATGCCTATAATGTAATGTAATGTAATGGGGAGGGGGAGAAGAGGGGGGGCTTTTCAGGATGGGGAGATGTAGTGTAAGAGGGAGAAATGAGGTTTGGATTAGCTGGAGGGTGGGATAGAGAGACAGGTGAATTATTTTGACCTGCCAGAAATGAAGTAGAGAGCAGGGTCTCTAATGTATTTGGCAGGTGGGACAGAATAATTTTGGGAGGAGAGGGGGATGAGGGAGTAATTAGAGGGGGGGAGGAGGGGGGGGTAGTGGGAGTGGGGGAAACGACAGTATTGGGGGATGAGGAGGGGGTAAAGGGGTTCACACTCGGACAGGGGGGAGGGGGAGGAACAATGTCAACGGATGGGGGCTTTGCTGGAATACCATCTACAGCACAGTCAATAGGGGGAGGGGGAGCAGCACAGTCAATAGGGGGAGGAGGAGGAACAATGTCAACAGATGGGGGCTTTGCTGGAATACCATCTACAGCACAGTCAATAGTGGAGTATTGTCCTGACCACAGTTTGTGCTGGAGGCGATGGCAGATGTTGTAGACGATGATGTCAGCCAATCAACTGATGGTTGAGGAGGGCTGAGGTGCAAGGGTTTGGGAGGGCGAAGACTTCGTTGGGGTATTGTCCACATCACAGTCTGTGTTGGAGCATGAGGTGAGGAAGGTGGACGGCTCGCTGGAGGTTGATGAGGGAGGGGTCCGTTTTGCAGTGGAGGGGGTAGGAGCGGCAGAGGCCGACAGACCTTGAGGAGAGGGGAGAGGGGTGGGCGGGGTGGGAGCGACAGGGGCAGATAGACCTTGTGGAGGGGGAGGGGAGGGGGGGGGGGGTGTTGCGATGTTTCCTTCTGTAGGCAGTCCTTGAGCAGATGAGATAGGGCCATTTGTATGGGCGACAGTCGGCTGATTACCGGGAGTTAGCCATGACCGTGTGCTTCTGGAGGAGGGGTGGTGTAATGCATGTCCGATGTGGTCGAGAAAGATCTTTGCTCCATGTTGATTACGCACTCCGTCCTGTTTAAACAAATAACCTCGCTGCCAGAAAAGATCAAAGTTGTCGATGTAGTTGAGTCCCTTCAGCAAACAAGATCTCTTAAGCCAGTCATTCAGATCCATTGATCTAGAGAATAGTTCAGAACTCCAGATTGCCGGTAGCGGCCCACTAATGTAGATTTCCATGTTTGGCAGGTTCAGGCTAGAGAGGTTCAGGCATTTGTTAATGAGCAGTTCAAAGTCATGTTCCATTTTTGCTTTTGATCTGTTTCGAATGTTATTCCACCCCACGTGAATAAGTAGCTTTGTGAGTGAGTTAGCTTGAGAGAGAACACTTCCCATTTTGTTCTCAATCCATTCAGTAATGTTAGTAACACGGGCATCAGGGATGTAATGAATTGACGCAGTATTCATATTTAGCTTGTTGACGGTAAAATCACCCACAATTAGAACGCGCCGCCGCCACCCTGGTAGATTAGTGGGGTCTGTTTTTCGTGGGACCGCATTAGCATCTGCGTTAGCAGTGTCTGAGCTAACTGGAGTAGTTTTTACTGGTTGTTTTTGAACATGAGTCTGCATGTGATTTTCACCTATAACCTCTGGGAGGAAGTGAGAGACAATCTCAGTGTTCAGGCCAGACAAGAGCCATGTGTTGGTTGATAATAACAATGTTAATATTCCAGTGGAATGCAAGGAGTTTGATAGCCTTTTGTTTTGCCTGAATATGTTGCAATTAGGCGAGATAGGAAAGATGGGGGAGGAGGGGGCTGTGTCACATTTATTAAACAAGGGATGCCTTATAGAGTATTGGGTATCGGAAAATAATTGGAGTATGTGGTGGTGGAGGTTTGGGTAGAAAGGAAGGTAGTAGTGGTGGTGAATTATTATAACCCTTGCAAGAGATTGGAATTAAATAAGCTTGAAGAAATAGAAGGGCAAAGTAGAGCAAGAATTGTGTGGTGTGGGGATTTTAATGCACATAACACATTGTGGGGGAGTGAGAAAACTGATGTTAATGGCCAGGTTATAGAAGAATTTTTAGACGAGAGGAATTTAGTGGTGCTTTAATGATGGAAGTAAAACAAGAATAGATGTTAACACAGGAAAGGGGTCAACACTGAAAATAATATTGCTCCCATATGTGAATGGAAAGCATATCAAGAAGGCACCATAGGTAGTGACCATTATCCAGTATTATGTACAATAAACATGAATGTTTCTATTACTGAAGTGGGGGGGGGGGGGGGGGGGGGGGGGGGGGGGGGGGGGGAATGGATGTTTGTGAAAGCTAAATGGGAGAAGTTTAAGGAAGAGAGTGATGAATATCTGAATCAGATCAATGATAACATGACCATATTAGCTCTGGAGAAGGGAATAAGGAAAGGTATTAGAACAGCAGCACTGAGATCCATCCCTAAGAGTAAAGGCAGAATAAAGAGGAAGGCAGTACCATGGCGGGATGAGAACTGTAAAGAGGCTGTGAGAAACTGAAATAAGGCATTTAAATTATTGAAGAGAACCCATAATTTTCAACATATGACACAGTACAAAAAAGCCCAGGCAGTGGTAAGGAGGACAATAAGACAGGTGAAAAGGTCTTATTGGAGACAGTTTTGTGATTCAATTGGGAACACAACGCCAGTAGGAGAGGTGTGGGGAATGATCAAAAAGATGGGGGGGGGGGGGGGGGGGGGGCCAGAAGGGAGTGGAGTTATCCGGTGCTAACGAATGGAGATGAAATAGTAGTAAGTAATAAAGATAAATCTGAGTTAATGGCTAGCACTTTTGTGAAGGTACACAGCTCTAATAATTTGTCTGAGGAGGGGAGAAGGGGCAGGGAGCAAACCAAATCTGAAAACAGGTGGAGGCCTTAAGAAGAAAGGAAAGTAGAGGAGATGAGCAGAGTGCACCATTTAATGTAGAAGAGTTAAAAAGGGCGTTGGCTAAAGCTGGGATGACTGCACCAGGGAAAGAGGAAATATGCTATGTGATGATAAAACACTTAAGCGAAGAAGGTCTGAACACATGATTACTGCTGTTTAACAACGTGTGGGAGGAAGGTAGAATACCTGTGAGTTACAAGGAGGCGGTCATTGTACCTATAAGGAAACCAGGGAAAGATGCTAGCAAACCAACAAGCTACAGACCAATTGCATTAACATCGCACTTATGTAAACTGATGGGAAAAAATGGTAAATGAAAGACTGGTGTACTTTTTGGAGAAACAGGATGTAATTGTTGTGGATTTAGGAAAGGAAGGGGTACGTTAGATTCAGTGCTGTGTCTAGAAGATGAAATAAGGAAGGCGCAAATAAATAAAGAGTCCGTAGCGTCGGTTGCAATGGGAATTGGGGGTAAAGTTTTTAACTGGATACGGGACTTTTTGAACAAAAGAACACTACAGGTAAAGATAGGGTCTGAAATGTCCAATAAATATGAGGTTGAAAATGGAACACCGCAGGGCAGTGTGATAAGGCCTGTATTATTTTCAATTATAATAAACGACATTTTTGGAAATGTATCAGTGGACATGGGAAGATCATTATTTGCAGACGATGGGGCTCTGTGGAAAAGAGGGAGAAATTTGAGGTATATAGTTAAAAAGGTGCAAGAGGGAATAAATCAAGTAGAGATGTGGGGGAAGAAATGGGGTTTTAAGTTCTCAGTTGAAAAGACCAAAGTAATGTTCTTCACAAGACAAAGGGTTAGAGGAAATTTTAACTTACAGCTACGGAAATAATTTAGAGACAGTAGAGTCATTTAGATTCTTAGGAGTGTATTTTGACTCTAGATTAACATGGAGAGAACACATTAAAAGTATTGTGGATAAGTGCAAAAAGGTTTGAAATGTGATGAGATGCCTCGTGGGGTTGGACTGGGGAGCGGATGTAGCATCCCTGAAAAATATTTATGTAGCACAGTGTAGTCACTGTGGTCACAGTAATTTGGATTCCTGCGCACATGGGTATTAAGGGTAATGAGAAAGTGGACAAATTATCCAAACAAGCTGTTAGAAAAGAAAACATAGACACCGCAATTTAACTTTCTAAAGCAGAAAGAAAGAGTATAGCAAGGAAAGAAATCAATAAAGAGTAGCAGCAATACTGGGATCAGGAGATAAGAGGACGACAACTGCATGCAATACAAGAAAGAGTGGGTAGGGAGAGAAACAGAGGAAATAGGAAAGAGGAGGTAGTGATGACCAGACTTAGAATAGGACACAGTAACTAGAATGGTACTCTCAGAATTATAGTCCAACTGGACTCTGTGAACAGTGGCATGAACCAGAAACGGTAGAGCACGTTCTTGTTAACTGCCGGAAATATGTAATAGAAAGAAAGGACATGATGGATGGAATGGAAAGAGCAGGACTAACAGGAGCCGGGTGGAAGGGGACAAGGCAGGAAGTATTTGAGCACATTTCTTAAGAGAACAGGACTGATGGGAAGAGTCTGACAAAATGGACACTGTAGGAGTTAACTTGCTCCAGAAGATGGCAGTAATGCAACGCAAAGGATGCCAGCTGCCGTTAAACTCTGAAGAAGAAGAAGAAGAAGAAGAAGGAGAAGAAGAAGAAGGAGAAGAAGAAGAAGAAGTCACATTGTTGTGTAGGAAGGAAGACAGGGTTATCACAAGGTTAAGGTTAGGACACACAGGTCTAAATAGTACACTTTTCCTGATAAACAAACATGGAGATGGCAGATGTGAATTTTGTGGGGAACAAGAAACAGTAAATCATGTAGTATACAGCTGCAGAAAATATGTCAGACAGAGAGAGAGACTAAAAACCAAGCTACATGAAGTGGGGACACAACTATACAGAATTTTGAAACAATCAACAGGGGATACATGTATTACATTTCTATTGGAGTATTTACATTCAACAGGCTTAATAAATAGAATATGAGTTTTAATTATTAATATGAACTTAAATTTTATTATTGGTATTTTAGAATTTTATTTAATTTATTAAGCAAGGGTATTACTGATTCCCAGTCCACACTCCAGACCAGTGGGTGGCGGTAAATGCACAACTAAAGTATGTTACCAACCGCCATAAAATAAAAGAAGAAGACACATTGTTGTGGCTTCTCTGACTAGTTTCACACTCTTCAGTAGATTCACGCTGATCTATTGAACTCTATCGACCGCTTTTTGTTGTATATAGCTTTAATACACTCGTCAGTTGCCGCCGAGAATTACATTAGGCTACTGTGTAATTTAAGTTAAACGACTGATCGATTTAGTGAAGTATTTGGTTATGTAATTGAGTCAACGAATGGGGTAAGTTTTTATTTATTGTTTTCCCCATCATCTTAATGCTTTAATAGTTCTGTTAGTTTTGTTTACCCGTTTGAAATCGGCTTGCTTTCCTTTCACTAACGTTAGCGCTGTTTGTTCGTGTGGCAGTAGCTGCTAAAGCGCTCGTGATTGTAGAATTAATTTTAGAGGCGAAAACTTCGTAGCATAGGCTACTGGCCCAATATTCTCAGTGCGATTACAATCAGTTAAGGATATCGCTAAATAATGTTGGCTACCTTGTAGGACTCTTACGGTTGTTCAGTAGCCTAAATTAATCAGTGGAACATGAGGACATCCGAGAAATATTATGAATTTTGTTGTAGGCCTACCACATGTTTTGTTCCGTTTAGGAATATTGTACAATAGGCCGACAGTTGAGTGAGTGAATTTATTTATTTTCAGCCACGTTATGCACATCCCGGCCAATTGCTTGGAAACTTAAACATTGTCATGGAATTGAGATTTGGTGAAAATACTGAACCTGTAGGCGAAGGAGAATGAAGATAATTATTGTGCCTCATTCAACAAGCACTTTTCACATTCAACTTGTTAAGACGTTCTTTAAAACGTTTTTGCAAACATTTCGGGATGTTTGCGTCCTGAGCTTCTGTTCTATCCCAGAAAAATCCCAAATAAGAAAGTCTTAAGAGCTCATTTGTATGCAGAAGGGTTGGTGAATGAGGCCCATTGTTAATTATTTGTCCTGTTGTCAACAGCGGGACTAGTTAAATCATCGGGTTCATTCCGATCTTTATTTCATCGGTACTAGTGATTGTTACATTGGCATTAGAATGTTTAGTTTAGAAAATTATAACATATTTGTGTTCTATACGCCTTGAAGGGTTAAGGACGTTGTATTTCACTAAATGCTCTTCATAGCCAACAGGGTTTTTGATCTTGGTGTTGCTGATCATTTCTCCATTGCCTGTATCAGAGATATTGAGGTGAAAAAAAAATCTAAACTACGAGTTTTAGTTGAGAGAAATGCTTGTTATTTGAACAATGCTTCATAACTGACCTATTTACCAGTGAATTACCTTTCACTGTAGATATCTCTGATGCTGATCTGGCATTGGGCTTCTTGGTTAATGCTTTGCCTGATAGACATACTCCCTTTAAAAAGCTACATGTAATAGATGTAATCCTTGGTTTTCACACAAGCTATGAAATGGTTTCATTCAAGGAATAAAGCATGGGCCCTGGCGAGACATTTAGGTGACCCATCTCACTGGCTTGCTTTTACATTTTAGAAATTGATGCACTTCCTCAGTAAGGAGAGCCAGATCCCAATATTATTTAAATTACATTTTCAGCTCTTATGCTCATCCAGCAAAGTTATTCTATTTTTCTGGCATCATCTTGAGTCATGTTCTTTAAGTCAGGGCCATGGCATTTGTTTCTGGATAACTTCATTTACATTTTTTTGTTGTTGCATTGATTATTGATGATGGCACCTGAATAGAATTCAATTAATGGCAGCTCCACAACCCCTGACAGGAACATGAATGGACTGAGGGAATGTCAGGCATCTGCAGGACTGCAGAGTGTAAAGACTGTATCAGGTGTTGCAGTAGGACCTGTTGTATTAAGGCTAAATCCCTTCCCCTGTTTCCCTCCAGGAGCTGCACTTCTGTACATCTTTGAGCAGTAGTATGATGCAGGCAGGAGACTGTCTGAGACGGGACACTGAAACAACACTACCAGAGCTCACTGAGCAGCACAGGATCAGACAGAAAGAAGAGGAACTCAGTGGACTGGAGTCTGTCCACATGGTAGAGTCAGAGACAGACCGTGCTGCACCAGGACTCAACACACTGGAGTCAGAGTGTGTTACAGCACACAGTGGGGTCAGTGATGTACACCATACACACACATCATTGATAAAAACAGAAACTGATCTGAGCTTCACCCAAACTGGGGATTTTATTAAGACAGAGAGTCTTGACAGTGCAGAGCTGGAATATGTAACCCATCTGCATCCAGACCAAATCAAAACAGAGGCTGATTATGGAGGATACCTTAAACCAGAACACATCAGTGACTTGCAGGATATTAAATGTGTCAATATTAAATCTGGTCAAATGAAGTGTGAATCCTGTGAAAGTTTAGTGAGTGATCCGCTGAAAACTGTGATGAGTGGAGCTTGTGTTGATCAGAAAGACCAGACTGAACCAAAACAATATAAAGGAGAGCAAAATACAAAATGTAAAAAAGAAGAAAGTCATTATCTGCCGATCCAAGGTGGGGGCATAACTCAACACTGTGATTTTAACAATGAAAATAATCAGACCAGAATTGTGCATAAAAATACACTCAGTAAAAACAAACGTATGAATTGTCAGGGAACGAGTGTGATAATTGATCCAATTGTAATTAATTCAAGTAAAACCCCAAGCTTTAAATTTAAAACGCCACCTGAGAATTCATACAGGTGAAAAGCCCTACAAATGTTTTCATTGTGGGAAGTGCTTTTCTCACAAAACTCATTTAAATCGCCACCTGAGAATCCATACAGGTGAAAGGCCGTACTAGAGTGTACACAGTGTGAGCAGTGTTTTCATACAAAATCGAATTTAAATATACACCTGAGAGTTCATACAGGTGAGAAGCCGTACAAGTGTACACAGTGTGAGAAGTGTTTTGATACACATGGACTCACTTTGAGGATAAGTGCAAAAAGGTTTTAAATGTGATGAGATGCCTCGTGGGGTTGGACTGGGGAGCGGATGTAGCATCCTTGAAATATATTTACGTAGCACTAATTAGACCAAGGCTGGACTATGGGAGTGTGGTGTATGGATCTGCAGCAAAAACTGTGCTTGGAGGGTTAGATGTGATCCAGACCCGGGCCCTTAGATTATGCATAGGAGCAGTGAGAACATCAGCTGTGTGTGCCCTTCAAGTTGAAGCAGGAGAAATGCCATTGTGTTTACGCAGGAAATGGCTCAGAGTAAACTATTGGATGAATTTGAGAGGACATGGAGATAATCATCCAACCAAAAGAGTGCTACAGGCCTGCTGAGAAAGGGAGGGAACTGTTAAAACAAGTTTTGGCTGGACAGGGGATGGAGCAGCAAGAGACCTGGGAGTGTATGGAATGGAGTTCTGTCCGACAGTGTATAGGCCTAGAATCCCTCTGTGGATACTAGAGGGAAAATGCAGATTTAGTCAATGAGTTTTATTGGTATACAGAAAGTAAATACACAGAGTATGTGCAGGTGTTTACGGACGGATCAAAAAATCCAATAACAGACAACACTGGTTCTGCTGTTGCAGTGCCTAGTAGTAGAATAGAAGTATGCAAACGGACATCAAACTTTTTAAGTGTATACACAGTTCAGTTGTACGCCATATGGATGGCTTTAGAGTGGGTTGAACAAGCCAAACCTAGCAGAGCTCTGATTTGTAGTGATTCAGCATCCGCTCTGTACAGTCTAAAGCTAGGTACATCCAGTAATCGCCAAGACCTATAATTTGAAATAATTTAAATACATTCACGAGTGGTAAAACAAGGCACTGTGGTCACATTCATTTTGGTTCCTGCGCACATGGGTATTAAGGGTAATGAGAAAGTGGACAAATTAGCCAAACAAGCTGTTACAAAAGAAAACATAGACACCGCAATTTAACTTTCTAAAGCAGAAGGAAAGAGTATAGCAAGGAAGGAAATCAATAAAGAGTGGCAGCAGTACTGGGATCAGGAGATAAGAGGACGACAACTGCATGCAATACAAAAAAGAGTGGGTAGGGAGAGAAACAGAGGAAATAGGAAAGAGGAGGTAGTGATGACCAGACTTAGAATAGGACACAGTAACTAGAATGGTACTCTCAGCATTATAGGGAAACATCCAACTGGACTCTGTGAACAGTGTCATGAACCAGAAACGGGAGAGCACGTTCATGTTAACTGCCGGAAATATGTAATAGAAAGAAAGGACATGATGGATGGAATGGAAAGAGCAGGGCTGCGTTCCAATCCAATTTTTTTACCGTCCTATCTACTTGGTACTTGTCTGACCCGGAAATCGATCGAGGTCCGCCATCTTTAAGGACATCCCAAACCGCTAAATGCTCCACCGAGGAGCGAGCAGTGGGGAAAGAGGAGGCTCCCGAAGAATTCTTCAGTGAGGAAACACGAGTGCAGCCTTAGCGGAAGTTTTACTCAGAACGCGTGACGTGTTTCATCACATCTGCCACACTGCCTCAGTTGAAAGCATGGCGGGACCTCGCGTACACAAATGTAAGTGCTTATCGTTCCTTTCAATTTAATGTATAAAGCGCTTTCATTTATAATGTCACTCGTTCTTTCGGTCAAACGAAAGGCAAGTTTATTCATGAAAACAGAGACAACAAATATTGTAGTTCAGCGTGTAAGCGTAACATTTAGGACATGTTTCTGTCCCATATAGTTGTTTGTTAGCTAACGTTACTGCATAGGAAACGCAAGCTTCAATTAACCCATGTCCTTTCAAAACTGTATACAATTTTATATTGTACGCTATTCAATAGGCTATGTTACGTTTAGCCTATGTTCACACTGTTGAATGCATCCCGGCAAGTAGGCTAACAGAAATAGGCTCGACAGTCGCTGCTCGATTTCCAGTGTAACAACTGAAACATGAACACGCAGCTGCTTTGCGTGTAAAATATATTTTTCCTCACTCTTGTATGACAGAAATAATGTCATGTCAGTCTATGTTATAGCATTAGCTGTCTTTGACTGATGAAATGCACATTAGGCTAGCTTATTAGGATAGGCTACTATTTTGCATCATGTAGCCTACTTACATATGTCATGTCTGAATTATGGGCTTGTGAAGCCCCTTGACACATGCCGTTGTGATTTAGGGCTATACACAGACATTACTAGCTGGTTTTTACTTGCAGGTCTGTTGTGTCATTTACAGGGACAGATGAGAGCACCCTCAGCCTCATTCGGCTGTTTACGGGGGAAGAGGCATGTAGCAAAGAAAGCTTGGGGGTGAGTCATTAGTGACATTCTATAATGTGTGATGTCACATAGAACTAAAATATGTTACACAGAAACATTGGCAATAAGCCATTTTTTATGTTCTTGCAGGACCATGTCACTGTCCATATTGGTGTTCCTACATGTCATAGATTAATGTTGACGGAATCACTCCTCAGCACCATGATTCATGTCTTGTGTTGAAGTAGTTAATTGTATGCAAATGACAACTTCTGATATCCCTAATGTAAGTGTGATGGCAAGAGGCATGCCTGCCCCTGTAAATGGATAACACATAAACATGTTATGGCATGGCAGTAATTGTTGTAGGGCACTTGGGTATGGTATGGTAACATGTGTTGTTTTTCTCAGTGAAATTCGTCTGCAGATGGGCCTACAGGGCCAGGTGAGCCCCACCCAAATTGCAAAGAAATGGGACAACCTCAAGCAAAAATATAAGGTGAGGTTCAATTTATGATGTTTTTCCTTTGCAAATTTGTAGTTTCTATTGCATACTGAAACAAAATTATGCCTGTGCAATAGGCTCACGGTTCACCTTCACCCTTGCATCTTTCCTTGTAGGCACTCAGATGCCCTGCTACAGAGATGGAACAGACAGGGGAGAGGCCACAGCAGCCACATGGCCATGGTTTAATGCAATGCATGAGGCCATCGGGGGGAGGCCATCTATTGATCCTCCTGTCCTGATGGACTCATGTGTTGCAGAAAACCTGGCGCATGTGGCTGATGAGACCTCAGATGGCACTGGCTCATCTCTTCCTGGATTTGTGGCGGTCACTTGTAGCCGGGCGTGTGTGGAGGAGGAGGAAGAGGATGCACAGCCTGGCTAAAGGCTGTGCCTGTCCCACACCCCCCAAAAGGAGAAGGACCGGTGAGGGAGCCGTTCTGCGGTTCCTGAAGGAAGATGCTGCCAGAGAAGAGGAGCGATTCAAGGCCACACTGGAAAGCTCTAATGAGTTTGAGAAAATTCTTAATAAAATGTAAATAGTTCACAAGTGTTTGTCAATTTGTTTTTTACTTGTGTTTTTACCTTTTAAGATATAGTTTTCATCTGAGTGCCCCCTTCAGCAGCACAAAACTATTTGGGAGAAAAGAAACACACAAATACTAACAATTTTGCTGATCGTGTAAGCTTCAGGAGGGTAATACCTAGGCTATTTCTGGCTTATCGGTCTCTCGCTCTTTACTGGTAACTTCAAGTGAATGTCTTCCTTTTTGTAAATTCTAAGTAGTCAGCCTACATTCATTAATGAATGATTTGCAGTCATTATTCTAATTTACTGTTTTTATTTTACTGTACTCTTAGGTCTGAATTAGACTTTGTTTTGACTTGTTGCTTCCACCAGGTTACTGTCCTATGGACGAATTATGCGATTGAATTGAGGATTGTCATTTCTAATAATTATGAAATGATGTTAAATATATTTTTACTGCAGGATAAGTGAGTGGTTCTAGCACGCAATATCGCCTGTGTTCAGTATTCAGAGTGCTGAACATTTAAACAAGGAAGGGCATTGACCGTTGGAAACACTGGATTCAGAAAATAGACATTTTACAGAATCCTCACTTCCCCGACAGGTGGTTGACATACATTGGTGTCAAAGTGGTATGCTTATAGTGTGTTTTGAAATAAATAAAGGTAATGAAAAAGTGGCGCAGAAAAGATGTATGAAACTGATATGTTAGTATCCATAAGTGATTTTATTAACACTAACATAACAAATAAAACGTGGATTAACACTGGACAGAAAGAGGGGCTGCAAGGGAGAATATACAAACATAACAAGAAACGGAGACACTAACAAAAAGCTCTCCTGTATAAATAATATTTCAAACAATTGCCAAATTATATATAATCATGTTCATTCAGTGCTACTGGACACATATTTGGAGCAGACGGTTGCCTCGCCGGCCATGTCCGCTTTTTTCCCCCCTCACTGGACGTGGTGGAGCCACACCAATATCACCAACATCCTCGACAACCTCAAGGATGTCCCCCTTTGTCAGGCAGATGTTATGGAGCATGGCACATGCGGTGATGACCGTGGGTACAAAGGTGTGGTCCACCTCCAGAGCCTTGAAGAGCAGGCACCTCCTGGACCCTTAAGTGGTGTGCCCAGACAACGCTCCCCCATGCGGCAGTAGCATTATCAATGCTTCCATGGAGCCATGGCTCAGACGGTAGTCCTCCATGAGGTCCTGGTCCCCATTAAAGTAAAGCTGGAGCACTGGCACAGTGGCATTTTCTTGGGCATAATGCCCAGCTGTTGGATCGTCGACCTAAAAAAGATTGAAATGAAAAACATTAAGTGTGTACATGCAGCCTACAGTTCACACAAGTTGATTGATTAACACCAAACCACAGTAGCCAAATGTATAGTTTGTAGTCCGACATGCAGGTAAATGTGTGGTATTATAGAACATGCATTTACTATGTGTGCATGACATAACTTTGCTGTATATTTATCCAGGTGAATTCTACTCCACCCACTGTTAAAAGTGCTTCATGCTTATCAATGTCCATGTTTGATCAAGAGCACTGTCTTATGACTACTGTTGAGAATACGTGATTCTTACCTCACTTAGGAACAGGACGGAGCGAAGCAGTCGCGATCCCCTGAACTGGCAACGCCACCATTCCCGCTGAAGCCGGTGCCATGCGTTTAGGGCGAACGCTAGGTTCATTGCGGAAATGTTGATTGCGTACAGTAGCAGACCAGTATACTAGCCTATTGAAGTTCGCGATCTAAGTTTTGAAATCAGTATCTGTCGCTTATATACCATCAGATCATACATGCTTAATTGTTGATTGATGAATTAATTAAACGGCATCAGCTCGTTTATTGGCTGGAAGTGTCATTTGTAATGTGCTCCAATTTTAACGAACAAACATGCATTCGAGTCCATTGATGAATTGGCCATTGAGCGTGTGGAATATAGGCGTTGCCTACTTACAATTTTAATTATTCTTCGTGTGATCTTTATTCACACAGTAATAAATAGCCGGTTGTTGTGGATGTGTTAATGGGACACTGTACGTCAAACACAAACACCTGTAATTGAGAGACAATATCCCTATTTCCCATGTCATTTTCACATCTGTCAAATTCCACTGGAGAAAATCATTGAAAAGAATTGTGATAACTTCACAGTGCAATATAGCGTCAAATAAAACAATAGCTTATACCATTTTGCATGCAAAAACAAGCTCAGAGATAAAAATACGATAGGCTACAGAACAATCCGTTAGCCTTCTTTTTTTGACAGGTGATACAGCTGTGCACACGTCATTAGTAATTGACGTCGCTTCAGCTGACGCTTGACTGAGCAAGGACTTTCCATTTGCTTAATTCAATGTTGCCTCGCTGCTGCGTCCTCGTATGTGATCCTTGGATCCTTTCCTTATGGCCTCCACTGGGTGGAGCTAATGAGCGAGGAAAGGCCCTAGGAAAAGAAGCAAGCAGTAAAAAAATTGGATTGGAAAGCAGCCCTGGACTAACAGGAGCCGGGTGGAAGGGGACAAGGCAGGAAGTATTTGAGCACATCTTAAGAGAACAGGACTGATGGGAAGAGTTTGACTAAACGCACACTGTAGGAGTTAACTTGCTCCAGCAGATGGCAGTAATGCAACGCAAAGGATGTAAGCTGCCGTTAAACTCCAAAGAAGAAGAAGAAGAAGGATATACGTGGGATAATTCACAGCTGAGAATTACATCAAATTAAACGATTGATTTGGATTAATTGAGTCATCAATGAAACGGGGTAAATTCTTTTCCACAATCTTGTTGCTTTTGCAGTTAGTTTTGCTGGTTTTGTTTAGCAGCAAAGTCCAAATCGGGTTAGTTTACGTTCGCTGTTTATCTACACAAGATATCTGTTTATCTGTTAATCCTAAACTGCTAAACACACGGAATTGTAGAATTAAGTTTAGAGTTGGGAATCTTTGTAGCCTACTGGTCCAACGTTACGTCACTATACGATGTTTATGAAGATTTCAATGAGTTAAAGATGTCGCTAACTTAAATGATTTAATAACGCTACAACAGCATCACATTGTAGCCTAGTACCTTACAACAGTTCACCAAATTAACACGTGGAACATGTGGAAATACTATAAATATGTTGAATTTGGTTCAATTACCTGTATTATTATTATTGTTAGGTAGGTATACAATTGAGTTGGTGAGTTAGCCTACGTTTGAGCGAAGGAGCCTGCCTGATTATGAGCATCCCGTTCGTTCTTGTAAACGGAAGTTAAACCGTAGGCCCACCATGTTATTGTGATTTGGTGAAAACAATAGGAAGTATCCGTGAAACAACACAGATGGCCAGCAATACATGCAATTTGTCAGCAAGGTGCCTTTTAGCCACTCGACCTTGACGTACCATGGGCATTTAACATTAAACCTCAGATTTACTGAGCCCACTCGCGGGGAAAAAATATTCGGTCTAGAACAAAAACACGTCTATTTTCTAAGTTTATGGCGCATAAACCTTTAATAATTATATACTCTGTTGTCATTCAACCTTTTTTGTATTTGTCGTGTCACTGTAATCAAGTTGATTTTCTCACGGCCATAATACCGAGATGAAAGCCTGCACAGTTCTGAGGCACTTCAGAAAGGGCTTTCCCCCGTTCTTCTATTAGAACACACTAAAAAGAACACAAAAAGATAACCGTTGAATTTAAAGCTGTTTTTAAAATTGACCTGAGACTTTGTATTACCCAGGGAAGGTGGAAAGGTTTCCCCCACCTCATAATGCAAGAGCGCCCCCTGTGGTCAGTCAGGCATTTGCAAGACTGCAAAGTGTAATGAATGTGTCAGCTGCTGCAATAGGACCTGTTTCATTAAGGCTAAATCCCTTCCCCTGTTTCCCTCCAGGAGCTGCACTTCTGCACACCTTTGAGCAGCAGTATGACGCAGGCAGGAGTCTGTCTGAGACGGGACACTGAGACAACACTACCAGAGCTCACTGAGCAGCACAGGATCAGACAGAAAGAAGAGGAACTCAGTGGACTGGAGTCTGTCCACATGGCAGAGACAAAGATGGTGTGTGCTGCACCAGGACTCAACACACTGGAGCCAGAGTGTGTTACAGCAAGCAGTGGGGTCAGTGATGTGCACCACACACACACATCACTGATTAAAATAGAAACTGATCTGGGCTCCACCCACACTGGGGATCTTATTAAGACCGAGAGCCTAGACAGTACAGAGCTGGGATATGTAACCCATCTGCATCCTGACCAAATCAAAACAGAAACTGATGATGGAGGATACCTTCAGGCAGAACACATCAGTGACTTGCAGGATATTAAATGTGTTGATATTAAATCTGATCAAATTAAGTCTAAATCCAATGAAAGTTTTGTGAATAATCTCATGAATACTGTGATGAATGGAGCTGATGTTGATTACAAAGACCAGACTGAACCATGGCGATGTGCAGGAAAGCCGAACACGAACTGTAAAAAAGAAGAATTGAATTATCTGCCGACCCAATGTGGGGACTTAAATCATCACTGTGACATAAATAATGAGAATAACGACACCAGAATTGTGAAGAAAAGTACAAAGAGTAGCAACAAACATATAAATGATCAGAGAATGAATATGAAAATTGAACCCATTATGATTAATTCAAGTAAAAACCCAAGTTTTTTAAATTTCATTCAACAGAAAACAAGTCATAGAAATAAAGGTGAAATTAATGCAGGTCATAATACCATATCTGATTTAAGCACACTGAGAATTCATACAGATGAAAAGGGCTACACATGTTCTCAGTGTGAAAAATGTTTTAATACCAAATCTTATTTAAAACGACATTTTAGAGTTCATACAGGTGAAAAGCCATACAAGTGTACACAGTGTGAGAAGTGTTTTAAAACCAAATGTAATTTAAATATACACCTGAGAATTCATACAAGTGAAAAGGGCTACACATGTTCTCAGTGTGGGAAGTGCTTTTCCACATTACAAAATCTAAATAGACACCTGAGAATTCATACAGGTGAAAAGCCATACAAATGTCCACAGTGTGAAAAGTGTTTTAATACCAAATCTGATTTAAAAAGACATTTTAGAATTCATACAGGTGAAAAGCCATACAAGTGTACACAGTGTGAGAAGTGTTTTAAAACCAAATGTAATTTAAATAAACACCTGAGAATTCATACAGGTGAAAAGGGCTACACATGTTCTCAGTGTGGGAAGTGCTTTTCCACATTACAAAATCTAAATAGACACCTGATGATTCATACAGTTGAAAAGCCACACAAGTGTACTCAGTGTGAGAAGTGTTTTAATACCAAATCTGATTTAAAAATACATTTTAGAATTCATACAGGTGAAAAGCCATACAAGTGTACACAGTGTGAGAAGTGTTTTTGTGGAATGTCTTCTTTAAATACACACCTTAGAATTCATACAGGTGAAAAGCCATACAAGTGTACACAGTGTGAGAAGTGTTTTCGTGTAATGTCTTCTTTAAATAGACACCTGAGAATTCATAGAGGTGAAAAGCTGTACAAGTGTACACAGTGTGAGAAGTGTTTTCGTGTAATGTCTTCTTTAAATAGACACCTGAGAATTCATAGAGGTGAAAAGCTGTACAAGTGTACACAGTGTGAGAAGTGTTTTCGTGTAATGTCTTCTTTAAATAGACACTTGAGAATTCATAGAGGTGAAAAGTAGGGATGTTCCTAACGACTAATTTCCCTGACGGTTAAACGGAAATTTAAACTTAGACTAGTCGACTAGTCTAAAAGTAAGCACTCAGAAAACAGTCAAAATTGAGCACAATTGAATCTATAAGGTTAAACATTGTCCGAAAAAATATTGCGTTTATTATAAGAGCCATTTGAAACCATTAATCACATACTTCAATAACCAAATCGTATTTTAAATGCGGCTGAAATGTGTGGCACTTTGCGCCTTGCATTATGAACATTGCACATTATCCTACAAAACATGACAACAACTCACTAAATATAAGTTAACAAATAACATTTATTGAAAACAATATTCAACGTAACAAAACATTTTTAGGAAACGTGCCTGATTATTACAACGGCATTTTCATTGGGTGAACGCGATCGCATAGCAAATACAGTAAAAAATAATAATCTGTCATCAGAAAAACTACCAATAATAGGCCCACAAAGAAATAACAATTAGGCCTACTGATCGACGTGACATTAGATTAGTTTTATTGGCCTATTCAACAACGCGATAGGCCTACTTACTCTTTCCATCTCGCTTGTTTAACTTGCAGGGCGAACAGGCTAAAGCGTTTTGTTTTTTTCCTTCGTTTAAAAATTTTAAAAATTTCGTTTAATCGGGCGTTGTTAACATTAGTAACGGATGCTCGTTTTTTTTTATAAAGCAACATTTGACCAGGAAAACATGACATTTCAGTGCAAATTGTCAATATGTAATTTAAATGTGTACATTAATAAAAATAATGTTTAACCGACTAGTATTTCTGGTGCCAACTAGCGAGGGTAGCAACGTTTAATCGACTAGTCGACTAAACGCGCACATCCCTAGTGAAAAGCTGTACAAGTGTACACAGTGTGAGAAGTGTTTTAGTGAAATGTCTTCTTTAAATAGACACCTGAGAATTCATAGAGGTGAAAAGCTGTACAAGTGTACACAGTGTGAGAAGTGTTTTAGTGTAATGTCTTCTTTAAATAGACACCTGAAAATTCATACAGGTGAAAAGCCCTACAAATGTCATCAGGTGTGGTAAGTGTTTTTCCCACTCAATTGCTTTCAATCACCACCAGAGAATTTATACAGGTGAGATTCCCCCCAAGGGTACTCAGTCTGGGAATGGTTTCTTTTACAAAATCTAATTCAAATATTCACCAGCTTGTTCATTCAGATGAAAAGCCCTCCATTGCATTCAGTGTTGGAAGTGGCTTAATACAATATATTTTTAAAATATTCAGCCGAGAATTAATGAAGGTGAAAATCTATGGAGCCAATACAGGGACAAAAATCCTGAAAGCAAAGAAATGAGAACCGCAAGCGAGGGTGCTGTTATACATGCAAAATATTGGTATTATTATGTAAAATATTAAATTTTTGCTCTCTGATCCTTTGCTTGCCTTTACAAGTTTATTCTACCATCATTCTCAATTCCAAAATATTCTCTCACAGATTTAGGAAATCAATTTGTTTCTCGTTTACTGTAACAAATCTATATTGACTCCATAAAAATTCCTATGTGTTTTCAGTATGGAGATAATTCATACAGGTGAAAACCCCTACAAGTATGCACATACCACCAGAGAAATCATACAGGTGAAAAACCCTACGAATGTCCTCAGTGGAGAGTGCTTTTCCAAAATATCTAATTTAATTATCCACCTGAGAATTCATACAGGTGAAAAATGAAGAGCCCTGCACATTCTCTGTGTGGAGGTGCTTTTACTAAACAAGTGCTTTCAATTTTCACAAGATGCTTCACACTCATGAAAAACCGTCCAATGTCGATGTGTTTCTATAGAAAACTTTACGTGTGTATTCACAGCCATAGGCGCCGATCATGTGGGTTCTCATGGCTAAATTAGTTATTATAGAACTGCAAGCAAGATAGATTTAGGTGATCTGAATTTAATTCAACATGTCTTTTAACATTGGGGGAGGGGGGTCTTGCCTGTGGCTGAAGTTTTTTAGGACACATCCTGGTATAAAATAATAAACCCTGTGTCTATGAACACATCTTAGAAGCCCTAAAAAAATTCAGTGTGGGAAGTGATTTTTTTCCGCAAAGAACGTAGTTAAATTGCCATAATATAAGTGCATAGTGTGGGAAGGCCTTTTTTTTTATTTTCATGACCGAAAGACAACTTCTACAGGTGCAGAATTTGACAAATGTACTCATTTTGGGAAGTGTTTCATGAGAGCATCCTTCACATGATGTATTTTTTTAAGGATAAACCGCTACTGTGTTGTAGTTTCCAAATACCTCTTTGGTCGGTGTGTAGTTAATGGTGGAGTTAATAAAAGGTGGTAAGCCAACCATTTTGCAGTGTTTGTAGAAGCACAGTTTAAAGTTCTCTTGATATTCCTGTGTACACAGTGTGAGAAGTGTTTTAATACCAACCATGATTTAAAAATACATTTTAGAATTAATACAGGTGAAAACCCGTACACAGTGTGAGAAGTGTTTGTCTAATGTCTTTTTTAAATACACACTTGAGAATTCATAGTTTAAAAGCCACACAAGTGTAAACAGTGTCAGCAGTGTTTTAATACCAAATTTGGTTTAGTTATCCACAGGATAATTCATACAGGTGAAAAGCCCTACAAATGTTGTCAGTGTGGGAAGGGTTTTGTCAGATAATACAAAATTGCAAACTCTGAAAATGAACTTGACAGTACTCGCCTTTTCAGTTATTTTTCTGCAAACTAAAATTTTTTTTTAAATAATGTGAATAATGAAGAAGAGGGTTAAAAATTGTGTTGGAAAATGGTGAAATTTTAATGAATCTTTGTTTTTTAATTGTATA
The DNA here is from genome assembly GCA_022702515.1 of Ilyophis sp. 1 JC-2022. Classification (NCBI taxonomy): domain Eukaryota; kingdom Metazoa; phylum Chordata; class Actinopteri; order Anguilliformes; family Synaphobranchidae; genus Ilyophis; species Ilyophis sp. 1 JC-2022. The sequence goes on along the minus strand of JAKUDI010000929.1, from coordinate 21,722 downwards.
ATGATGCACAGTGAATCCCTGGGACCGTCTTTGAAAAACATTTGTAAAAATGTATTAATGTGATTGAAAATTTTTAAATAAATGCACTATTCGCTGGACCAAGTTTTGGACTTTTTTTCAATCAAATAAACTTTGAATGGAGCTGATGTTGATTACATTCATTTTGCTTGCCAGGCTCGGTACCTTCTTGCTTTGAGGTGACAGTGCTTACCACTGTACCACCGTGCCGCCCAGCACTGATCTTCATAGTCCCATATATATTGCTTTCAGGTGCTCTATCTGCTCCCCGATCCTTACCAACCAAACATCTCATTACATTTACAACCTTTTTACACTTATAACCTTATCAATAGTAGTACTCCATGTGAGCCTAGTATTGAACCACATCCCTAAACATCTACCCACCTTCACCCTCTCCAGATCTCTCCTGTACAATTTCACTTTCATATTTCTTCCACAGAGAACTTAAATCCCCACTCCAAGGACATTTGCTCCACTCTACTGATAGCCTTCTGTTGTTTTTTCACTATATGATTATATCATCAGCAAATAATGCTCTCCCTATACCTTACATTTGAGTATGTCATCAATCATAATTGAAAATATAATGGGACTTACAACACTTCCCAGTGGGGTTCCATTATCCACCAAAAAGCAAGATGAATACTTCTCTCCCACTCAATTGGATTAAGTGAACAAGAATAAAGGCTTTAATCCAGTTAAACATCCTTTCTTAAATTCCTAATCTTTTCATTTTAATTGGCAACCGATTCTTCCACATTAAATCATCACCTTTTCATCACCTTTTATATGTCATAGGTATTGCTAATGCTCTTAAATGTAATCGATATTTATCCTCAATAAAATGAATCATGTTTCTGGAACAAGATCCTCCCTAATTGGGGAAGTGTAGTATAATGGTTAAGGAACTGGCCTTGTAACCGAAAGGCTGCCGGTTCGATTCCCAGGTAGGACGCTGCTGTTGTACCCTTGAGCAAGGTACTTAACCTGAATTGCTTCAGTATACATGTATATTCAGCTGTATAAATGGATAATATTTTTTAAAATGCTAAAAAGTTGTGTAAGTCGCTCTGGATAAAAGCGTCTGCTAAATGCCTGTAATGTAATGTAATTGACTTTGTTGATTTCAAGCTTCTTAGTACAGTTTCAGGGAGAATATTTTTCAGGCTAATTAAATCATGGTTTTATTTTGTTGGCTACAATGAAAACAATTGATTGTCAGTGTGCTTGCTGTGTTTGCACCACCTGATGAGATGTCTGTTCAAATAGGTATGCAAACTAGATTTGGATAACAATATAGCAGCACTTAACACATGTATAGCCACACCTAATGATGATGGCTGTTCACAGAGGTATGACAATATCTTCCCTATGAACACCTACCCTATCCTTTATCTCCACCCAAACGGTAGGAATGGGCCCATTGGCAAGTAAGCTTTGAGGTGGTATAAAAAACCTGCAGTATAGACAGTGGATGGAACAAGACCTGGTTGTGTCTTTACGGTGTTATTAGTGGACACAGAAACAAATCCAATAATTAATTTTACTGACTTCATATGAAAAAAAAGAAGATATAAAATGACATTGCATTTAGTGGCGTAACTACATAATCAGCTCATGGGGGGGGGGGGCCAGAGACATACGCTGAATTCAGGTGCTGTCGGAATTATCGGAAATACGAGTCAGTTTCCGACATAGAAGTTGCACTTGAATGAACCTCGAAGTCGTAGCGTAATTACAAGTGGGAAAGTCGGAGAAAATGTTGCTTCCCGAGTTGTGACGTTTCACCACTGACCTATTACCTCTCTATCCTTCAAGTGCTCCTCGGAGCTCATATTTCCCAGTTCCCAAGTTGAAATGGCAGAAAATACGACATATTCACATATGGCAATGCAACCAGGCAGCGCAACGCAGCAGATTATCATATTGATGGTCAGGCACACACAGCACACAACCAGTAAAATATACTTTATAAATGGCTCTCTTTCTCATGCAGAAAGTGATAGCAGCTTTCCGTGTATTTTTTTATTGGTAAAAGATCAAAATAAACATTTACTTTCGAGATAGACATCCATGTTTGCTGGCAATTCCGATTTATGAGATGTGAATGCGTCAACCTCATAATTACGATTTGGCAACTGGGAAATAGGAGTTTCCGAAGAGCAATTGAAGGCAGCAATAGGCTACAGAAATAGCCTAACTAATCTCTCTAAAATGCTGATATAACATCAATCACTTCAGGCAAGCAATACACTCAGTAGCAATAATTTAATATTTTTTTTACATTTTAAAATATTTTTTATAAAAGGATATGTAAAAATGGAATTTATTAGGCTATATAGATGCCATTTTTAATAGAAGGATGTGTGGAAATGTAATTTATTTTAATAAAATGATAAATCCGTTTAGGATTATTTTTTACCGGACATTATGGCCGGCAAGATTTTAATTTGTCCGATTTTGAACGTTTTGCCAGTAAAAAAAAAGAAGGGAATTAGCCTACCGGTTAACGGAAACCCTGAGTAGCCTATAACGCCCCTTTCTTTGAGGCCTCGCTTTGATGGGCATTCTTTGACAGTTTGCGTGTTCAGTTTGTAATTTTGGCAGAGTTTTTGCGTGAAACACGCGGAAATTATAATGTAAACGGATGCAATGCCATTGCATTTGAATTATGTCACTCTTATGCCGCAAAAGCATGAAAACGATCTATTAAATGGCGAATTGAATTAACATTAAATGTCAAATGGATTTGCATTAACATTTTCAAATTGTCAGATAAAGCGCGTGCATTAACTTAAAAAATGAAAACGTAAAATGGACTTTTGCATTTTCATTTGAATTATGTCATGGTTTTTGTGCACATCGAATGTAAACGAAATGCAATCGCAGATTTGCATTTTCATTAGAATTTTGGCGTGGATATGCTTCCATATGTACGCTGGTTTCCAACCGCAATTGCAAACCCAGAATTGTAACATTTCTGTAAAGTTGTTAAGTCTCTTGTCTCTTTTCATGTTGAGAGGGATCATTTTTAACCACGTGGCTATTTCGGACACATCCTGTCTTTTTTGTTGTTGCTGGTGGCTACAACTGAAGTTCCCTAACGGGAAAATAAAAGTTATTCTATTCTATAGGTCCCTCATTACATTGTGTTACCATCCATTCCACCTTTCGTTAAACCGGACTGGCCAACGGAGGATGGGCTCCCTCTCTAACCAGGTTCCTTTCGAGATTTCTTTCCAAAGGGGAGTTTTTTCTCGCCACTGGGGAGTTTTTTTTTTTTTACCTTGATTGGTATTTGCGGTGCAGGCTTGGTTTTTTCACAATTCAGTTTTTGTTTTTCTGTACAACGTCTTTGAGAGTTCTCTGTAAAGCGCGCAATACACATACAATTGAATTGGAAACACTATGGCACTATGACTGTAACTCCCTGCTCGCAAGCCTACCGGCCTACGCCATCCTGCCTCTTCAACTGATCCAGAACGCAGCTGCCCGGCTTGTGTTCAACCTCCCAAAATTTTCACATGTCACCCCCCTGTTGAGGTCACTCCACTGGCTGCCAGTTGCAGCCAGGATCAGGTTCAAAGTTCTGACCCTGGCCTACACTGCAGCTAATAGGACAGGCCCTGTCTACCTGCAGGACTTGATCCAGAACTATGTTCCTGCTCGACCACTTCGCTCATCTACTGCAGGGCGACTTGCACTTCCCCCCTCCGTCCCGACTGCGGAGCTTTTCCACCCTAGCTCCCCAGTGGTGGAACGAACTTCCCATTCCCCTACGTTCCATGCCAACCCTGCCTACTTTCCGTCGTGGCCTGAAAACGCACCTTTTCAGACTCCACCTGGACTAATACTTATCTACGACCTCATGTTATGTGTTCTTGTTGAACTCTGTATTCAAGGTATTCTAGTTTATAATATTTAGAATAGAATTGTATTAGAGCTGATTTACCCAGTTCACTGTGAACTGCGTTGTGTTCATTACTAGGGATAGCTGCTACTGTATGGGAAGAATGTGCTTTCTTATCTGTTCTGCAGTTACTTCGATGACCTTCTGTATGCACTTACTGTACGTCGCTTTGGATAAAAGCGTCTGCTAAATGAATGTAATGTAATGTCATGGCAACATGATGATGCACAATCAGCTATGTCCATCTTGAATGAATATCAATATCACATTTGCATAAAATGCAAACTTCACTTTTAAAATAAAATAAATTCTGTTATATTTCCTCAATATATAATGGGTAATAGTAAGTCATATTTCACTACTGGTAGGAAACCTGGAATTCCATTATTTTTGTGTGCTGGGCTCCTTTTCCCAAAAGGATCTGAGAATAAAGAGCATCTTAGCTTATTTTGTTTTTATATTACTTTCGTTGTTTGTTTTTCGTCATTTGTTTTTTGTCTTAATCCTTATCATTTTATTATTTTTTCTATGGAATGTCAGTAAATTTGAATAATTTAAAATTTAAATATTGAATTAATAAGGCACAAATACATTACAAAGCACTCTAAGATTATTTTAACTCTAAGACGCTTTTGGAAAACTGGTCCCTGGTCAGTACTTCTGTGAATTGCACTTTGTTTGTACATGGTAAGTTTAATTCGCCAAGTTGAATCATTTCATGCCAAAGAACACTGAATATGCATTTTTTCCTTCATCAAGCAACAACCGTTTTACTAAAGTAAATGGCACATAAATCTTTAATAATTCATATGATGTAGAGGTACCTCCAAAAAGGTACTCTGACATCATGATAGGGGCGGGGTCAGTGTGGGATGCAGAAAGGACATTTCAACCATTAGAGGCAGCACAAAGACGCTTTTCTACCAGTTTCTTATGCCTACAATATTATTTCAGAATTGTTGAAATAACGAAATACATGCAAACACGGTCATAGCGGAAAAAAATGTGATCATGGGTGTAGTTACCTTTTAAATTCTAGGATTGCAATTGTGGTTGGAACAAAAACCAGCACATTTGGGACCTCAGGACGAGATGTTGGAACCACTGCTCTACTGAACTCTATCGTAGCCTTGGCCTACGCTTTCACACAGATTTCACAAGCACATGGTATCATTCACCGCTGAGAATTGACTGTGTAATTTACATACAGTTAAACAAACGACTGAGTTGAAGTAGAATCATCATTGAATAGGGGTAAGTTTTTTATTTCCATCATTTTTATGCTTTAACGGTTCTGCTATTTTTGTTTAACCGCTTTGGATCTTACTTTCATTTCGTTAATGTTAGCACACGATGTCTGTTTGGTAATGTGGCAGTAGCCAAAGCGCTCGTGATTGTACAGTTAATTTTGGAGTTTGAAAGCTTACCCAAACTTTGTTTGAAAGCTGGCCCAACGTTAATGAGCTGGTCGCTTTTAGGCTACTTTTACTTGTAAGCCATGTTTCCTATTGGGATAGCACAGCGCTGGGCTCTTTTCTATCCATCAAAAAAAAAAAAAAAAGATTTGTATGAGGTGGCAGAGGCAAATACAAGCAAAAAACATAATTTAAAAAAAAACCTTAAAAATATATCTAAAAGTTATAGTTGTAGGCTACAGGGCATGTGTTACCAAGGCTTTTGTTGTAATGGTCAATACGATTACAATGAGTTACATATGCCGCGAAATAATGTTATCTGTGGTGAGGAAACTGTGTGTGAAACCACAGCACTGTGCAAGAACAGCTATTTGCGCGAAGGCTCTTTAGTGTCATCTGTTCGTTTAGTTTAACATATCCTAAAAGTCAATCTTGGGATGTTAATCTCAGTGGTGGACAAACACTGAAATAATTTATCTTTAGAATTTTTTAAAATGACTTTCTATATGAAGTAACCATCTAGAAAGGCATATTTCGGCGTGTAGCTAGTAAAATACATATATAAATAAACAATAATAATAATAAAAAACTTCAAAGTTTATACTTTAAAATTGTGAAGTAGGAGGCTAACCTAAGCTTAGTCTAGTGTAAGCCACATGTGCTCACTAGATATTTAGCTTTAGCTTACTTTTCAGTTTTATGAAATAAAAAGTGGCCTGTTTAGTCGAGACAGTTATCATAGCCATAGCTATGTGTAGCCTACGGTTTTTATTTTGTTTGTTTTTTAAAGGGTTTCCGTGCTATGATGGCTATGATGCAGCTTTGGCAAACCCTGGTATGCAGTAACAGACTAGCCAGACTTTTATTTTCATTCCTTTTTTGTTTTCAAAAAGGGCATTTCCCGATATAATTGCTGACTTGTGGCGAAACTGCCGCCGTGGTGGTAGATTCACCTTAACATCTGTCCCAAATTGTAAACAGGTCGGCGAATTTCACGGTAAGAAGAAATTTTATGACAACGTTAGCAAATTGCTATCTAGCTTTTTATCGCAGTTAGCCAAGTAAAGAATATCTATTCATCATATTTTGAGGAAGCGCTGCCATTTTTTGCGTAGGCTAAACATATAGCCTATAACCTATATATATTTAAATTATGTAATATATAACTTGATATATATTATATTATTTTATATTAATATTAATTCGATTTTTAAATTGTAGCAACATGCAGACAATTACAAGTAGAATCTCCCATTTTGAGAGCTCCCCATCCATCTCCGAGGTTTGCATACTGTCGGATATCTCGTGCTTCGCAAGCATATAGGAAGGTCTCGTGCTTAGCAAGCATATAGGAAGGCTGGCTCACACACAAAAGGAAGGGTGGTTCACAAACCAGACGATCACATTGACGGCAAGTATATTTACAGAAAGCACTAAAATTGGGGTTTCATTGTCTAAACTTAAGAGTCCATATCTTGCAAGTTGAACTCAAATTCAAACAAACCTGCGTCGAATAAAGAATATGGCTGCAGTAAATATGTTTATAGTAAAATGGACTATTGGCATTGATGGGGTTAACAGTAGCTCACTGCCCAATTATCTCAACTAATTTCTTCTCCTTCTGAAAATCATACCTTTGCCTCACAGCTGTCCAATATCACATAATGTCTTTAAGCGTAGGTAGAGTCAGGAGTTTCAGCACGCAATACCACTTGTTTTCAGTATTCAGCACGCTGAAAATTAACAAGGGTGTTGACTGTTGAAACTAAAACTTTCTGTTGCACTTGGTCGTCTTTTATTGTTTTAAGCATCAGATGAGAGATGTAAAACACTGTTGAGTAGCTCATAATGTCCTCTATTGGATAACAAAAATGGTCAATCAAACCAGAATGAAGGCGGGGTTTTTATTTCTCAAACGGATTGTCCAAGAAAAAAAAATTACCACTGAATCTTGAAAAGGACACTGATGTCCGTACAATGAATGGTAGGATTGCTTATTTACTTCATATTTAGTAGCAGATATTGATAGTAGAATGAAGTGGTATAATTACCACGGCCGTCAGTCAGGCATCTGCAGGACTGCAGAGTGTACAGAATGTGTCAGCTGCTGCAGTAGGACCTGTTTGATTAAGGCTAAATCCCTTTCCCTGTTTCCCTCCAGGAGCTGCACTTCTGCACACTTTTGAGCAGCAGTATGATGCAGGCAGGAGTCTGAGACGGGACACAGAGACAACACTACCAGAGCTCACTGAGCAGCACAGGATCAGACAGAAAGAAGAGGAACTCAGTGGACTGGAGTCTGTCCACATGGCAGAGACAGAGTGTGCTTCACCAGGACTCAACACACTGGAGCCAGAGTGTGTTACAGCACACAGTGGGGTCAGTGGTTTACACACACACACACATCACTGATTAAAATAGAAACTGATCTGGGTTCCACCCACACTGTGGATCTCATTAAGACGGAGAGCCTTGACTTTACAGAGCTGGGATATGCAACCCATCTGCATCCTGACCCAATCAAAACAGAGGCTGATGATGGAGGATACCTTAAGGTAGAGCACATCAGTGACCTGCAGGATATTAAATCTGTTGATATTAAATCTGATAAAATTAAGTGTCAATCCAGGGAAAGTTTTGTGAGTGATGTCATGAATACTGTGATGAATGGAGCTGGCGTTGTTCACAAAGACTAGACTGAACCATGGCAATGTGCAGGAGAGCCAAACCCAAAAGAATTTAATGATCTATTGACCCAATGTGGGGACCTAAATCATCACTGTAACATAAACAATGAGAATAATGAGACCAGAATTGTCAAAAAAAAGTACAAAGAGTAGCAACAAACATTTAAACTGTCAGAGATCGAATACGATAATTGAACCCATGATAATTAATTAAAGTAAAAACCCAAGTTTTTAAATTTCTTTCAAAAGAAAACAATTCACAGAAATAAAGGTGAAATTAATACAGGTGATAATATCAAATCTGATTTAAGCACACTGAGAATTCATACAGGTGAAAAGCCACACAGGTGTACACGGTGCGAGAAGTGTTTTAGTAGAAAATATGACTTAAATGTACACCTGAGACTTCATACTGGTGAAAAACCCTACAAGTGTATACATTGTGGGAAGAGCTTTTCCACTGAATCTAGTTTAAATTGTCATAAGAGAATTCATACAGGTGAAAAGCCACACAAGTGTACAGTGTGAGAAGTAGTGTTTACTTTTCCAGAAAATTAGCTATTTTTAAACCCGGTATTCTAACGCCTTGCTCCCGGGTTTCCCGGGAAATCCCGTCTCGAAAACCAGGGGCGTTCTAGTAGGCTATTATTAAATGTGCGACCCTACTTATTGGTTTACAGGCTACCGGCATCAATATGCTATTTAAAATTACCTTTCAGCACCATGGCATTGTCCACTAGCCTACTATTTGCTGATATTCTTGAATATCAATAACAACAAACTGTTTTTCAAAGAAGTTTTATTAATAAAAGCAACATATTATCTGTACAAAATTATGGCTGCTTTGTAACTTCGGCCATCTACCTGAACCATGAGAAGTATTAATGCTGGCTATAACTAACTGTACCACGATGCATATACCCGCCCCAGAGGGTCGAGGGTTTTGGGAGTGAATGCCCAAAACGGAGAAATTTGGAAATAAAGTAACGTGTGTTATGCAGAAATGTCTAAGCAAAGACACATCGGCAAATATACGCTAGGCTACCATTGTGAAATGAGGGATGTTCAGCTGTAGGCTACGAGTTGGTAAGAGAAGCGAAAGCATCTAATATACTTGCAACTTTCTCTAAAAATTCGAGCTTGTTTTGTAATTATAGCTGGGCTATATTTCTATATATCCTGGAATAACAAAACTATGGGTTCGCGTTCATTATTAGGCTACCCCTTGTCCCTATCCACAGTTGCCCCCTAGTGGTAGCCATTGACGTCGCAATTATAGTAGCCTATTCTTTTCTGCTAAATTAATTTACAACTTTAAAAAAACAGACATTTTGCCTCGTTAGTATTAAGTTTCTCAAAATTCTTCCACACGTTGCTTGACATTTGGAGCCGGTATATTGAACTTCTATTTCTTGAGTGTGCGCTAGCAAAGTTCACGTGCTCTAAAGTGCAATCAGTTACCAAGGGCTCAATCACTTATTCTTGGCGATCTTGGCGCTTGGTCTAAGCACATGGCGTGAAGTCCATTTAGAGCGTGTCCAAGTCCACTTTTGCTATTTTAACAGCGTGTTTTTTGGGCGCTAAGCACGGCGCAATGTGCAAATAGGCTGAACCTAGTCTCTTCATTAATTATAGGTGTGTCTTGGGCATGACATGCAATAAACCAATCAAAATGTCATATCCCATTCCCTTTACAAGCCACCTGCGTCCGCACCTTGGCAGATTGCTATTACAATGGCGGATTTCCATCCACGGAAACAACGATTTACAGCTGAGGAAACAGACCTGCTTGTGCGTGAGGTTAAAGCGCGTGAGGCAAAAATCTACGGGAACCGCAGGGTTCCACCTCAGCTCCCGGAGGTGAAGCAGGCATGGGATGAGGTAGCGGTAAGCATATCCTCGTTTTCTGGCATCACAAGAACAGCCACACAATGCCGTAAGCGGTACAATGATGTCAGGAGACGGTGGAAACAAAAGTTCGCCGCTCACCGAAGCCAACACACGCGAACGGGAGGAGTACCACCTACGGCCAGTGAGGATCTGATGCCAGCGGAGGACATCGCTGCCTCTACCCTCAGTGCTGAAAGTATTGAGGGATTTGGGGGGGTACAGGTTGGTGTCCAAGGTAATGCAATGATGTCAATACCTTGATAGCCTACACAATGTGTACAAACCACGCATAGCCTAAACAATGTGTACAAACCACGCATAGCCTACACAATGTGTACAAACCACGCATAGCCTACACAATGTGTACAAACCACACATAGCCTACACAATGTGTACAAACCACGCATAGCCTACACAATGTGTACAAACCACGCATAGCCTACACAATGTGTACAAACCACGCATAGCCTACACAATGTGTACAAACCACGCATAGCCTACACAATGTGTAAAAACCACGCATAGCCTACACAATGTGTAAAAACCACGCATAGCCTACACAATGTGTACAAACCACGCATAGCCTACACAATATGTACAAACCACGCATAGCCTACACAATGTGTACAAACCACGCATAGCCTACACAATGTGTACAAACCACGCATAGCCTACACAATGTGTACAAACCACACATAGCCTACACAATGTGTACAAACCACGCATAGCCTACACAATGTGTACAAACCACGCATAGCCTAAACAATGTGTACAAACCACGCATAGCCTAAACAATGTGTACAAACCACGCATAGCCTACACAATGTGTACAAACCACGCATAGCCTACACAATGTGTACAAACCACACATAGCCTACACAATGTGTACAAACCACGCATAGCCTACACAATGTGTACAAACCACGCATAGCCTACACAATGTGTACAAACCACGCATAGCCTACACAATGTGTACAAACCACGCATAGCCTACACAATGTGTACAAACCACGCATAGCCTACACAATGTGTACAAACCACGCATAGCCTACACAATGTGTAAAAACCACGCATAGCCTACACAATGTGTAAAAACCACGCATAGCCTACACAATGTGTACAAACCACGCATAGCCTACACAATATGTACAAACCACGCATAGCCTACACAATGTGTACAAACCACGCATAGCCTACACAATGTGTACAAACCACGCATATGCCTACACAATGTGTACAAACCACGCATAGCCTACACAATGTGTACAAACCACGCATAGCCTACACAATGTGTAAAAACCACGCATAGCCTACACAATGTGTACAAACCACGCATAGCCTACACAATGTGTACAAACCATGCATAGCCTACACAATAATAATAATAATAATAATAAATTATATTTGTATTGCACTTTACATTTTAGCAATCTCAAAGTGCTACAGAGTAACAAAACAAATGACATGTATACAATAAAAATGTTAAATAATAAGGGGAAACACAGACAATACTTTCAGCAGAAGGCTTTAGTAAAAAGGTGTGTTTTTAGGCCTCGCTTGAAAGTATCAACAGTCTGGGGGACCCTCAGATGGTCTGGCAGAGCGTTCCAAACCACGCAAGCTTGTTGTGAAAATCGTTTATTTGTTTGTCCTGTAACAAAGCCATATAATAAATCAAATGTACATGTTATGCAGCTCCATTGGCCGAAGAGCCTGAGGCCGGACCCAGTGCGCGGGAGCAGGGGGTAGGCCCAGTGGTGAAGGGAGCAGAGACAGAGGAACCAGCAGCTCTGAGGTCGACAGGAGAGACAAGCCGACCCAGATCACAACGCGGGAACACCACCCAGCAGGAGGACCACCCATTCCTGGAACTCCAGCAAGCCGGGTTCCACATGCTGGAGAGGGAATTGGGCGCGGTCAGGCGGAGTATTGGGCGCGTGAATACCCGCCTGTGCCGCATGCAGGTTTTGCTGCAGCCCATCGCACGCATCGCGGACAATCTGGGAAGGCTCGCTGAGGCAGTCGAGCGCCTCGTTCTTGCAGCACCTCCTCCTCCGACCACTGTATCTCCTCCGTCCACCCGATCCATTACGCGCACACTGCCCCCTGCTGCTCCTGGACCCTCCCGTGGCCGGACCCGTCGTGGTGCCGCCCGCCTGCGGACCCGAGGAGGAAGAAGAGCAGTCTCTTAAGAGTGCAGTGTTTGGTTGTTCTGTTTATTTTTCTTAGTTCTCTAAAATGGCCTACTTTTGTTCAGTTATGGAGGACCAGGTAAAATCAGCGGGGTTTTAGTCGCTGAAAGTATGTAAACCTGCTTTCATTTAAAATATGAATTTCCTATTACTGGTGCAATTTGAATCAATCTTTGTTTTTTGACATGTAAAAAGCCGTCATACACAATGAGTTCCCTGGACCATGTTGAAAAACATTGGTTAAAAATGCATTAATGTGCTTTACAATTTTCGAATAAATGCAATATTCACGGGACAATGTTGAACTTTCTTTTCTATAAAAAAAAACCATTCCGGTTGCTTACCAGGCTATAAATGAAGCGGCTCTTCCGCCAACTGATCTCTTCTCACCCGTGATGCTACAGGTGTGTCTGGGTTAACTGGCATCAGCACATGCAGTTCGGCATCACGCCTTCTGAAGTCCTGTAATGTGTCCTCCTCTACGTGTGGGAGACATCCATGGCTTTTGGCAATGTTATGCAACACAACACGCCACAAAGAATGTTCCGGCCTTCTGAGGGGTATATTGTAATGTTCCACCTGACTTATCCACATTTTCAAGCACTCCAAATTTCCTCTCTATTACAATGCGTGTTCTTGTGAGTTTTCGATTGAATGAAAATGGATAGCCATTGTCCCCTGACAGACACCCCTCCAGGGGGGGGGGGGGGGGGGGCCCCCTGAAAGACTGCAGGAATGACAGAGTTGGCCGATATAAAGGAGTCATGGCTTGATCCAGGATAATTTCTGAATACGTGTGTAATCTTACACGTAGCATCGCAAATCACCTGGGTGTTGATGGAGTGGGCTTCCTTTCGGTTCACATAAACCTGAGCGTTCTCTACTGCGTGCAATGGATGGCACCGAGAACCCCAGGGAAAACTTCGCAATGAACTCCTGTTTCACCCTTTCTTGGCTGGCAGGTGTCATGGGGAATTGGATGTATTCGTTGGTATGTCGGACTAGGCTTGTGGTAACTGCATGTATGGCCGAATTTACGGCAGATTGGGATGTGCCTCCAATTGAACTAAGTTGGAATGTTGGAAAGACCCACTGGCAAAAAAGTGCAGTGCTGTGGTTACTCTCACGGCAACGGGGAGTGAATAAGGACAGCAGGCATTAGTCTCCAGCTCATCTGCCAGGACATGTTACATGTTATGACTTGTTATAGCCTGGCGGGATAAACGTAATTTATGTCTAGAATCAGAAATTAGAAAAGCACAAATAAATAAGGAGGTGGTAGTAGCTGTGTTTTTCGACATAGAAAAAGCTTATGATTTCATGTGGAAGGATGGGTTGCTAATTAAAATGAATAGATTAGGAATTGTAGGAAGGATGTATAACTGGATCAGTCAATTCAAATGAGAGTGGGAAGAAAGTATTCGTCTTGCTTTCTGGTGGATAATGGAACCCCACAGGGAAGTGTTATTAGTCCCCTTTTATTTTCAATAATGATTGATGATGTGTACTCGAAGGTGGAACAAGGGATAGGGAGATCATTATTTGCAGATGATGGGGCTTTATGGAAGAGAGGAAGGAATGTAAATCATATATACTGAAAAAACTACAAGAGGCTATTAAAATAGTGGAGCAATGGTCCTTAGAGTGGGGATTTAAGTTCTCTGTGGGAAAAAAAACATTGCCTTTTTTTACACGCAAAAAGATTGGGGAAGAAATTAGAGGGTGAATGTGGTTAGATTTTTAGGTATGTGGTTCGATACGAGGCTCACATGGAGTATTCATATTGATAAGGTAATAACAAAGTAAAAAAGTAGTGAATGTAATGAGTTGTTTGGTTGGTAAGGACTGGGGAGCAGATAGGACATCTTTGAAAACAATATATATGGGACTAATAAGATCAGTGATCGATTATGGATGTGTGGCATATGGGTCAGCCTCAAAAACCTTACTCAAAAAATTAGAAGTGATTCAAGCACAAGCACTTAGGATGTGTTGTGGAGCATTTAAAAGTACTTCAGTGTCGGCCTTGCAAGTGGAGATGGGGGAAATGTCATTAACACTGAGAAGGCAACAGCTAATGATGACATATTGGGCGAATCTGCAATGTCACAAAAAAGTGAAAAAAAAATGTCACTGAACCATGTTGGGAGCACGAAAAAGGGAACACCAAAAGTTTTGGGTGGAATGCGAAGGAGAAGGCAAGCGAGATGGGGATTTTAAATAAGAAATACAGCCCAACAGTAGTTCTTCCAGCTATACCTCCTTGGTTATTGCCACAACCAATGGTAAATTTTGAGCTCCATAACAAAAAAAGAGATGAACAGAAGGGGAATAAGTATGATGGAATAGTGAATGAACATATTAGCAATTGGTTTTATGGATTTTTAAGAATATATACAGATGGATCAAAAGATCCAAATTCAGGAAGAGTTTCAGCTGCTTTTGTCATCCCAGAGTTAGGCATTAAGGAGGGAAAAAGATTACCCAATGACTTATCTGTATTTACAAGCGAAATGATGGCTATGGTAATAGCATTACAATGGGTAGAAGAAGCTCAACCAGAAAGGGTGGTCATCTGCTCAGACTCGTATGCAGTTTTAATGAGTTTGGAGTCTTTTAATTCCAGTAGCAGACAGGACATTTTATTTGAAATTCTTCAGACACTATTCAGAATACAAAGATTAAGAATAAGTGTTAGATTTGTATGGGTACCTGCTCATGTGGGAGTTAAAGGGAACGAGGAAGCAGATAGAATTGCAAAAAATGCATTAAAGGCAGACCATATACAGATAGATGTTAAAATCAGTAAAGCAGAGGTAAAAGGGGTTATTAAAAATGAAATTAAAAAGAGATGGCAAGAGGAATGGACCAGGGAAAGTAAAGGTCGGCATTTATTTAGAATAAAACCATTGGTTGGAAATACACAATCTGAACGGGGAAATAGGAAGGAAGACAGGGTTATCACAAGGTTAAGGTTAGGACACACAGGTCTAAATAGTACACTTTTCCTGATAAACAAACATGGAGATGGCAGATGTGAATTGTGTGGGGAACAAGAAACAGTAAATCATGTAGTGTACAGCTGCATAAAATATGTCAGACAGAGAGAGAGACTAAAAACCAAGCTACATGAAGTGGGGACACAACTTAATATATACAGAATTTTGAAACAATCAACAGGGGATACATGTATTACATTTCTGTTGGAGTATTTACATTCAACAGGCTTAATAAATAGAATATGAGTTTTAATTATTAATATGAACTTAAATTGTATTATTGGTATTTAAGAATTTTATTTAATTTATTAAGCAAGGGTATTAATGATTCCCAGTCCACACTCCAGACCAGAGGGTGGCGGTAAATGCACCACTAAAGTTGTTTGCCAACCGCCATAAAATAAAAGAAGAAGAAGAAGAAGAAGAAGAAGAAGAAGAATAAGAATAAGAATAAGAATAAGAATAAGAATAAGAAGAAGAAGAAAAAAAAAAAAGAAGAAGGCCTGCGTCATACAGCCCAACGTTAACATGGGAAGTTTGTTGTTCTACATCGCATGTATAGCTGGCTATTTCTGGCGTAATGTGGTTTAACAGGGTAAATAATTTCTCTAAACATGAAAACCACCTAATTAAGAAAAAATTACATCTTCTGGGATTGCTATTGTGGTTGGAACGAAAACCAGCACACTGGGGACCCCAGGACGAGATGCTGGTACCACTGCTCTACTGAACTCTATCCTGGGCTACGCTTTCACGCAGCTTTAACACGCACGAGGTATCATTCACCGCCGAGAAATTACTATGTAATTTACATCAAGTTAAAGAAAACGACCGAGTTGAAGTTGAATCATCAACGAATAGGGGTAAATTGTTTTTCCCCCCCATAATCTTGATGCGTTAACAGTACTGTTAGTTTTACCCGCTTCGGATTACTTTCATTTCATTAATGTAAGGACACGATATCTGGTAATATGGCAGTCGAAGCGCTCGTGATTGTATAATTTTAAGAGTTGGAAAACTTCGTAGGTACTGGCGGGGCTGACCCAACGTTACTTCTCAAAGAGCTCGAGCTGGTCAATAAGATACAAGGAGTTAAATATGCGGCTAAAAACTGCCCTTACGAAAAAGTACTATAGGATTCCTATAGAATTCTTACGATATTTTGGGACAATTCCTGTAAGATTTCCCATAGCAATCTCTATAGGACAAACAAGGCTACTTCAGACTATTATATGATCTTATAGGAATACTTTTAAAAAATAAAAATACATTAGGCGAACTATAGGGTATATAAAATACTATACGTGACTATAGGATTCACTATAGAGTATGATAGGAATCCTTAGGTATTTTTTCATTAGGGTGTGTGTGAAACCACAGTAGCCTATTACATTACATTACATTTATTTGGCAGACGCTTTTATCCAAAGCGACGTACAATTAGTGCATATTGAAGGTCTTAGACACAATCTACAAAGCAAATCCAACGAAGCACAACTTTCTCACAACATAGGAGCTATCGCTAGTAGTCAACAGAATACAGAATACAGTCAGCTATACATTCTAAGCTATGAAATAGCAAAACCAAATAGAAAATAAAAAGCAAGAACATACTATATATATTTGGCTAATCAAGGTGGAGTCTGAAAAAGTGTGTACAAGAATAGTTATTTGTGTGAATGCTCTTTAGTGTCATCTGTTCGTTTAGTTTAAACGACAATTAATTGTATATCTTTCGGACGTTGTCTCAGTGGTGGAAAAACACTCAAATAATTGGTCTTTAGAAAAAAATGTAACAGTCTAATGTGAGCAAATTGCTTTATAGATTTTGAGAACGCGCTGCCATTGATTATGAAATGTAAGCTAAACATTTAGCCTATAGCCCATATATTTAACAAACAAAAAAGATTTCATATCTATAAATATGTATATATATTTTTTTATATTACATTTTTCAATTGTAGGAACATGCAGACAATTACAAGTAGAATCACCCATTTTGAGAGCTCCCCCTCAATCTCCTCCGAGGTTTGCATACTGTCGGATATCTCGTGCTGAGAAAGCATAGAGGAAGGTCTCGTGCTTAGCAAGCATGGAGGAAGGCTGGCTCACACAAAGGAAGGGTGGTTCACAAACCAGACGATCACATTGACGGGCAAGTCCATTTCCAGAA
Organism: Ilyophis sp. 1 JC-2022; assembly: GCA_022702515.1. Classification (NCBI taxonomy): domain Eukaryota; kingdom Metazoa; phylum Chordata; class Actinopteri; order Anguilliformes; family Synaphobranchidae; genus Ilyophis; species Ilyophis sp. 1 JC-2022. Next base: position 4,435 of record JAKUDI010000929.1, on the reverse strand, counting down.
GGCACTAAAATTGGGGTTTCAATGTCTAAACTTAAGAGTCCCTATCTTGCAAGTTGAACTCAAATTCAAACAAACCTGCATGGAATAAGGAATATGGCTGCAGTAAATATGTTTAAAGGACCGTGGATATTGGCATTGATGGGGTTAACAGCCTAGCGCACTACCATATTATCTTAACACATTTTATCGTTTTGAAAATAATAACTTTGCCTCACAGATGTCTCATATCACATAATGTTTTTAAGCGTAAGGTATAGAGTCAGGAGTTTCAGCAGCGTAGGTAGAGTCAGGAGTTTCAGCCGCGTAGGTAGAGTCAGGAGTTTCAGCAGCGTAGGTAGAGTCAAGAGTTTCAGCAGCGTAGGTAGAGTCAGGAGTTTCAGCACGCAATACCACTTGTTTTCTTTTCAGAACGCTGAACATTTTTAACAAGAACATTAACTGTTGGAACTGCTGGCTTCGAAAATAAACACATTTTACTTAATCCTCACTTCCCTGACAACATACCGTGGGGACGGATAGTATTCGGGCAGTGACACAATTTTTGTTGTTTTAGCTCTGTTCTCCAGAACATTGGATTTTAAATTGAACAGTGACTATGAGGTTGAAGTGCAGACTTTCAGCTTTAATTTGAGGGTTTTTACATCTATCTGGTGAATTGGGTAGCAATTGTAGCCCTTTTTATACACAGTCCCCCTCATTTTAGGGGATGAAAAGTAAATGGATAAATTGACAAACTTAAATAAATCATCATATTTAATATTTGGTTGCATATCCTTTATGCTTTATATCCTCTGATGTCTGTCACCCAACAATATAAAAATAGGAAATAGTTCAATAGGAAAACGAGTCTGGAGAAACTGTTTCTGTTGCACTCGGTCGTCCTTTATTGTTCCAAGCGTCCAGTTAGACAGTTAGACATTATAAGCTTGGGAAGCTTATAATGTCCTGCATTGGATTAAATACAATTGTCAATCAAACCAAAGTTAACTAATGTGTGAAGACTTTAACAGCAGGCGGTGTTTTTATTACTCAAACTGATTTTTCAAGAAAATAAAGGACCACTGAATCTTGAAAGGGACATCTATGGGCATAAAATGGTAGGATTGTTTATTATTTCATATTTAGTAGCGTATATTGATAGCAGAATTAAGTGGTAATTACCACAATCATCAGTCAGGCACCTGCAGGACTGCCGAGTGCCAAGAATGTCGGCTGTTGCATTAAGTCCTGTTTTATGAATGCTAAAGCCCTTCCTCTGTTTCCAGAAGCTGCACATCTGCACACCTTTGAGCAGCAGTATAATGCAGGCAGGAGTCTGTCTGAGACGCGACACTGAGACGCGACACTGAGACAACACTACCAGAGCTCACTGAGCAGCACAGGATCAGACAGAAAGAAGAGGAACTCAGTGGACTGGAGTCTGTCCACATGGCAGAGTCAGAGACAGAGCGTGCTGCACCAGGACTCGACACACTGGAGCCAGAGTGTGTTACAGCACACAGTGGGGTCAGTGATGTGCACCACACACACATATCACTGATTAAAACAGAAACTGATCCCGTCTCCACCCACACTGGGGACCTTATTAAGACAGAGAGCCTCAAAACTACAGAGCTGGGATATGTAACCCATCTGCATCCTGGCCAAATCAAAACAGAGGCTGATGATGGAGGATACCTTATGGCAGAACACATCAGTGACTTGCAGCATATTACATGTGTTCATATTAAATCTGATAAAATTAAGTGTGAATCCAGTGAAAGTTTAGTGAGTGATCTCATGAATAATGTGATGAATGGAGCTGGTGTTGATCGCAAAGATCAGACTGAACCATGGCAATGTGCAGGAGAGCCAAACCCAAACTGTAAAAAAGAAGAAATGAATCATCTGCCGACCCAATGTGGGGACTTAAATCAACACTGTGACATAAATAATGAGATCAGGATTGCCAAGAAAAGTACAAACAGAAGCAACAAACATTTAAGTGATCAGAGAACAAATATGATAATTGAACCCATGATAAATAATTCAAGTAAAAACCCTAAAATAATTAATAGAAATAAAGGACAAATTAATACTGTTGGTAATACCAAATCCGATTTAAGTACACTGAGAAATCATACAGGTGAAAACCTGTACAAGTGTCCACAGTGTGAAAAGTATTTTAATACCAAATCTCATTTAAATGTACATTTGAGAATTCATACAGGTGAAAACCCCTACAAGTGTATACAGTGTGGGAAGAGCTTTTCCACTGGATCTGTTTTAAATACCCATCAGAGAATTCATACAGGTGAAAAGCCATACAAGTGTACCCACTGTGAGAAGTGTTTTAACACAAAATCTGGTTTAAAAATACATACTAGAATTCATACAGGTGAAAAGCCACACAAGTGTACTCAGTGTGAGAAGTGTTTTAATGCAAAATATGTTTTAACTAAACACTTGAGAATTCATACAGGTGAAAAGCCATACAAGTGCACACAGTGTGAGAAATGTTTTAATACCAAATCTGATTTAAAAGGCCATTTTAGAATTCATACAGGTGGAAAAACCCGACGAATGTCCTCAGTGGGAAGCACTTTTCCAAAATATCTAATTTAAATATCCACCTGTGAATTCATACAGGTGAAAAATGACAAATTTTTCCAAACAAGTGCATTAAATTTACACAAGATGCTTCACACCAATGAAAAAACCGCCGGGTGTGTTTATATCGAAAAGTCTTTATAGAAAATTTAACGTTTTTATTCACAGCCATATGCGCCGATCATGTTGTTTTGTCATGGCTAAATTAGTTATTATAGCACTGCAAGCAAGCATTTAGGTGATATGAATTGAATTTAACATGTTTTTTAACAGGGGGGAGGTGGGGGGGGCTTGCATTTGGCTGTAGTGTTTTCGGACACATCCTGGTAAAAAAATAATAAACCCCGGTGTCTATGCACACCGCTTAAAAGCCCTATAAATGTTTTTTGGAGAAGTGGGAGAAGTGATTTCTTTCAAAAGAACTGAGTTAAATATAAGTAATATAAGTGCATAGTGTGGGAAGGGCTTTTTTGATGATTGCCACCCGAGACTTGACACCAATGAAAAGTCTTTCAAATAGACTCAATGTTTAAATAAAAAAAACTAATTTTCATGACTGAAAGACAACTACAGGTGTAGAGTTTGACAAATGTACTCATTTTGGGAAGTGTTTCATGAAAGCATCCTTCACGTGATTTTTTTTTTTTTTAAGGATAAACCACCGTGTTGTAGTCTCCAAATACTTCTTTGGTGGGTGTTTAGTTGGAGTTCAAGGAGTGAATAAAAGGTGGTAAGCCAAACATTTTGCAGTGTTTGTAGAAGCGCAGTTTAAAGTTCTCTTGATATTCCTGGCTGATCGTATTTTGGACTGAAATACGGCACAATGAATGATGATAATTTTTTATAACGTGTTCCTTTAAAAATGTAATTTTAATTCTTTGTAAATGTGAGTGTCATTTGTTTGAAAGAAACAATGTGATAAGTGTTTGGATGAACTGTATAAAGAAGCATGGTAGTATGTAAGATGATATAAATGGAAAACTCTGAAAATAACATGACATTACTGGTCTTTTCAGTTATTTTTACTGCAAACTGTATTTTAAAAAAAAATGGTGTTAACAAATGGTGAAATTTAAATTAAATCTTTGTTTTTTCTATTATTTAAAGATTGGGGGGGGGGGGGGGGGGGGGAAATACCTCATGCACAGTGAAATCTCTAGGATACCATATTGGAAAAACATTTGTAAAAATGTATTAATGTGGATTTCAAATTTTTTAAATTAAATTGCAATATTCACTGGTCAAAGTTTTGGACTTATTTCAATCAAATAAACCATTTGCTTTACTTACAAGGTTATCGATGAAGCAGCGTTTCTTTCTTTTTAAAATAATTTTTCGGAACGTTTTTCGCTTTTATTGTACAGCACAGATGAGTGTTTCGTGAGTGAATGGTGTGTGTGCCTTGCGATGGATTGGCAACCTGTCCAGGGTGTATTCCTGCCTCTCACCCAATGAATGTTGGAATAGGCTCCAGCCCCCCCCCGCGACCCGTAATATGCAGGTTAGATAATTAGTGGATGGTATGGATAGCACAGTGTTGAGAGACGGCAATAATGGGGAATGAGAGGAGAGACAGGGCTGAGACTTGAAACCACCGTCGTCGCGGCTCGCAATGAGCATGTGCATCGCGCTCTTAACAGGTTATGCCACAAGTATACCCATAATGCAACCTTTCTGCTGATTCCTTCTCATCTGTGCTGCTGCTGAAGAACAGTATCCCCGTTAACCTTAATGGCCTGTAACCTGCATCAATACATGCTGTTCAGCATCACGCCTTAATGGCCTATCGTGTCCTCATTTAACTACGGCAGATAGCAAATTTGGTCAATTCTCACCTAATTTAGGG
>JAKUDI010000928.1:0-28208 GCA_022702515.1 Ilyophis sp. 1 JC-2022 | reverse complement strand
AGCTTATTTCAGTCCGTACGAAGGTTGCCATACCGTGCTGCTTGCTGTGGGTGGACCCAGCGAGATGGAACCCAGGGATCTTGAGGATGTTGTCAGATGTGCAGTGTGTCTCCTGCAGGAGCAGAACCGCTGCCCCACTGGAATCAGCCAGGCGACGCAGGACTTCGAGTTTGGCGGTGGTTAGGCCCTCGACATTGAGTTGAAGCACTGACAGGCCTCGGTTTTCGACGGTCGGGATGACTGCCCGTCTGCCGTTCCTAGGTCTGCCAGCTCGACGTTTGGTTGGCGACATTAGTTTCACAAGTTGGTTTTTCGCAAGTTGGTCTTGCACCATCTCTTGCACCATCTCTTGCTACTCACAGGGAAGGCCACGTGGAGGCTGTCGTCTTCTCCCCAAAATTGCTCTGTTTGCTGGACTCTGACCCCTGCCTGGAACTGACTACGAATCTGCCTTGCCTGTATTGCACTGTTTACTGGATTTTGACCCTGTTCTGTCGACCATTACTTTTGGTGTCTGCGAGTGGTTCTCATAACACTTTCCGGCATGTAAATATCAACCCTGTTATGGACATATGGGTATCTATACAAATGGCTAGTATTGCATTAATGGGATTTTAAAAATTGCCTTTTTAGTATATAATGAGTCTCTATTTGGTAAATAACTCATTTTGTATTTAAAAAAAGACTATGAATGTAAAACAAACAAGCTATGTACAACAATTACATTTTTCCAGGCTGTTATATTTTTGACATGCTTGCCAAAATATTAGTATTTGTATGGGAAACTATTGTGCATGCTTATCCACTATTTTATCTTTACATTAAAATATTGTTTTCCATTAATAGGTGTTCAAATATATTCTCTTTTATTTAATATTTCATAAACCTGGTTGACATTATCAGGGTATTTGTTCAGGAAAGTTCTTTATAAATACAAAATATTATTACCTTTAATTAATGTGGTGTTGCAAAGTAAGTGTATGTAATTTTGGTGTTAGTCTGCCTAACCATTTCTAGCTCATTGCTTTGTAAATGAAATGAAGCTTCTCCCTTTTAGATTTTTTACTTCTGGTTTCTTTTTGCCTGTAACACGCATTAACACATAGTCACACAATCATTTAATTAATTCATATTAGAATTAAGTGTATTAATGATTAAAATGTGGTCCCTCTTCATAACCAGTTAAATTCCCTTTTCCCAATCAGTGGGTGCAAATAAGTTAAAATGAATGAATATTAACTTTTTGTGTCTCAGGTGGGACTACTGCGCTCTGTCCTATATGCGTCAACCCTGTTCCGTCAGCCCTGTTATAACAGATTTAACAGGGCTGACAATAACAGGGTTGATAATTAGTGCCCTAAAACTGTGTGTGGTGAAGTTCCTTTTCTCAGTACCAATTATATTCTATTGGACAGTCAAAACAGCGGCATCTATTGGTAAGAAACGGCTACTACCCTAATAGATAACGGAACATAAAATCACATTGCCTACTTCAATGACTCATTACTCATACACTTTTTATTTCTAAACACTTGCGTTGACTTTCTGTAGCTTGAGGGGTTTTTATTTTTGTTAGTTTTGAGCTACAGGAATCCGCTATTGGGGCTTTAAAATGGAAACATAACAAATAAAGTGAGTTTAAATAAATAGACTTACCTGTCTGTTGCCAAGCAGCTACCAATTTTCTGGCCTGAATTGGCCTCAGTACTGACAGCAGATCAGCTTCCTCAATGAAATTAAAATCTTCAGTGGTCTCCACCCCAAACGATTGTAAGGTCTCCTCTAGTATAGTTTGAATTGCAACTGGAAGGTTGGGCAAAACCTCAGCAATGGCATTGCCTATGTTCGTTGGCTCTGATTCACCCATTTCTGAATAAAAAAGTATAATAATCAAAATAAAAACAATGAATAAAACACCAGTGTCCAGCACCAGAATGAGAGCCTGAGCTAATTATCAGTGTGACAATACACTGTGCTTCAATGGAACTACCTGGTGTCCGTTAATCATATAAGACGGTAATGGATAGAAATCAAAACTCCAAACTCCATAGAGTCGACATTCCTTGCGACAAGGAATTGGCCTTTTTTGTATGATGTTCCCTTATACTGTATATCTACCGAAACCTTGGTATTGGTCTCAGTGAAGCCTAATTGTCTGACTGCATAATTGCTTCACTGTAAAGCTCTGTATAAAACGCAGAGCTATCTTTCACTTGTAAGGCTTGACAATGCACTGACCCGGCTGAGAGATAAGCCTGAAACATCTGATGCCTTTCAGAGAGAGTAAGGCAGAGGTTCTTAAAATTCTTTAAATGCCTAGCACTTGAAGTAACTGTGCTTACTTTCAAAGCGCATAGTTCATAATCTGATGAGTGGGCCAAATGTTAAAATCAATGCAGGGTAATCTTGTAAATAATGATGCTTTGGCCTAAGGATATTCTCTGGAAATAAGGATTTTCTGGAATCTAAATATTCTTGAATGAGAACATCAAGATAAGCTACCTGAGCCACAGAAATTTTCTGTGCACAAATCATGTCAACAATATCTTTCAGTTGGAGAGTTAATTGCCAAACGTTATCTGCTGGATCTTGCACTTTGTCACCAATTATCACAGGCAGCAGTCTTACAAAATTCCAGTTCTGAATGGCCTGGCCTGAAAGCTTTAATCCTTGAGAACTGACCTTGCATGGCTTTGTAAAGGCATCAGATGCACTGTATTTAAACTGATTAATGCGCCAATTCAGAATTTAATAAGTAAACCACTTTTTAAATGAAGTGCTTGAGGTAGAGTGCAACATCATAGGATAGGACACCCTAAAAATGTCATGTCCCAAACAAGGTGGCAAACCAGGCTGGCAAACATGAAAGGAATTAAAAGAATTGAATACTGACTTGAACTTTATTCCTTCAATGCCTTGTTGGTCTTCAGTCTGCAAAAGATCAACAGCAGCATTATAGCTTTCAATGGTGCGGTGTGGGCCACGTACATTTGGGTCATCACCCTAAAATTCACGTCTGGTAATTCGGCACTATCTACAGAAGTATTCTGAGCGACTGAAATTTTCTGAGAAGCCACCAATACAGTGTGAGCCCAAGTTATCGCCAGAAATACAATAAAGAGCTCCGTTAACTATTTCATCTGACACAGCTACTCCATTTTCTTCCAACTCTTGCAAATTCACTAACAATTCAGAGAGAACCTTGGCATGGCCGAAATCTTTCAAGTATTTTTCTCTACACAACAAAACAAGTGACATGTGATCTGTATTTGACCGTATATGAAGTGGCAAATTGGCCAGAGAAAGATAAACAGCTAGAACTTTGTGCTTCTTTTTTGCAGAGCCTAAAGGGTTAACAACTTCAAAAGCATCTTGGTATAAAACTAGCTTGAGACATGTCGGATTTTGATTTAAATATTTGAACATCACTAATATCACAGAAAACGTCTGATGAAGACTGATGAGGGTGCTGTGCACAATTATGCCATAGATCAGAATCTAACAAGCATTTTAATGTCTCTCTCACAGGAACATAATCAGCAAACCTCTGTGACATTTTTTCATCTCTTCCTAAAAACACCTTTTTAGACTCTACATATTTGAACATTTATTTTGAAAGCCTGAGTTCTCGATTATCCTGTTCTCATTGGTCCCTGATGACATGCAGAGAATAAATCACATTCCTTCACAGTATCACAGATTTTAGCAATAGCCTCATCTGTTAGCGATAGGTCATTTTTCAGAAGCAAACTTAGTTTACTCAAAGTGTATGCCTGCCCCAACTCATGTATATTTTGCATTTCTTCAACAATATTCTGTATAGTTGAAGCTGGAAGAAAAAACTGCCCTTGCAATTTCAAGTAGAATAGGCATACATTCCTAAGAAACATATCACTGAAATTTAGAGAAACGTCCACATCGCCTTCATCCGTGACTGCCTCGTTAGAACTTGCATGTCGGCCAATATCTCCAGGTTCAGTTACGATAGAGGAGGGTTGAGAAGCTGGCTCCCTGTATAAATCACTGATACTATCCACTGAACATTCTCTATCTTTCCTGGACATGTAGGCGGTAAAAGAAGATTTGACACCAAAAGTATTTTTGCATCCTCTCACTGGACAATGTACAACTTGCCCTTCCGCTATATGTTCCTTCAAGTGAGCTAGAAGTGCTTTAACATCTTGACAATGGCGTTCACACAGCGATATAGTACATCTAAAATCGACAGTTCTAGCTGGCACACATGGAGTAGAGATATTATGTTATGCCTCTGGTAGAAGTGAGCCTTAAATGCTCCGTATCTACAAAATGTCTCATTGCAATCAGCACCAACACACTTGAACACACAACGAGGCTCATTCCGATGAAGTTTGCAATGCAATACATATCCCCTCAAGGTCTGCAACGATTTACTACAGAAACTACAATTAAACATAGCAACAGTTGATTGGCTCAGATGTATTGGCTAACGTTAGTCAGGGCATGTTTTGAGCTGCTCCTAGCTGCAGTTACTTAGCTAGCTACTTGGTTGCGTTAGCTAGCTAGCAAGAACTACCGTTAGCTGACGCTAACTCTTTAGACGTTAGCTTACCTAAAGTTAATGTTTAAGTTATTAGATAACGTTAATGTTAGGCTGCTTACCCTGGTCTATGCTGACCAACCAACTGTAAACTAACATTAGTCAGCCACAAACCGAAAATGAGCCCTTTGGATTAGATTGCTTGCTTGCTTGCTTGCGAGAATACAGTAACGTTTCCTTATAATGGTATTTAACCATTATTTGTAACGTTAACTACAGCGTAGTTTGATTGTCTCACGACATTGCTTTCGAGCCAGGTATAGCTAGGAACTAGCGACCTCCTGATATTAAACTCTGTTTATGTTCAGGGGGGACTTGCTATAGCTACTTAATCGGGTATAGGATTGTTGTCTGCCTAGTCGCGTTTGGCGCTATCTCTTTAGTACTTTGCTGTTCTCTCGGAGACAGTTTTTCTTTGTACTTTCGTTTTGGTTTTTCACTCTACAGGCTTTGAGCTACGGCAGCCGAGACTGTTTTTTTGTTTTACTAGGTTTTCCGTTTTTAGCTCATTATGTGAGCTTGGGAGATTTAGTTGGTATTCTACTACTTTTAGTAGTTTGTTTAGTTTTAGTGGGTTTATTTTCGTTTTGGCTGTTAGCCTTAAGGAATTAGCTTCCTGTCTTTTCTTTCTTCCTTTATTATTTTTCTCCCCCTAATTATTGGTCCTCACGGTTGTGAGCTGACTTGTTCTGATCTCCCCACCTTTGCATTTGAATCTCCGAACCATCAATAAACTCATTACAAGAACGGGAAATCTAGCAAAGAAAAGAACACCTTCGGCTACATAAGCTCAGGGCCGGAAGAGTGTAAAACCAAAACAAACAAACAAAGAAAAACAATGCAATGCAATGTCGAACAAAGAAAAACTTTCTCTGTGAGAACAGCAACGGACAAAATAAATAGCGCAGAACGCTTACAGGAGGAATAATACCTATACCTGACAATAGCTAAATAGCATGTCCCTCGTGAACATAAACAGCATTTAATATCACAAGGTCGCTACTACCTGGCTATACCTGGCTCAATGCAATGTCGAATGACAAACAAGCACCGGGGAAGCGGAAGTGAGGTACTTAAATACCCGGCAGGTAGAAGCACAGGTGAAAATAATAATGCGGAAAGCAAAACCCGTAACGGAACATGGGAGAAATCTGATTGATTCACAATCGGAAAACCAGGATGAGAACCACAAAAGAAAAGAAAATATAAAGCCACGAACCATGACAAAGACTATATATTTTACATAGTGATCAATAGCGTTCTTTACTATTGGGTTGTTTATGTAGTTAGTTACTTGTCATAAACTCTTGACAGGTTTAATTCCTAAAAGCTATATAACAATTTTGGAGAAAAAATTGTTCAATGCTCAATATTTACAAAATACAGACAATCAGATACTCTAAAATGTAACTTTTTTTATATAGCCAATAATGTCTCATATGGATATCTCATTTGGGAGATGCTTAAACTGTTCCGATCATTCATATGCATTTAGAGTTGAATGAAATTTACCTTAATATTTGCACCAATGAGAGAGAATAACTGAAGGAAGGAATGAGAGGAAATAGAGAAAACCGAAATCCCCACAGACTCCCGAAAGGTGTGACGAAGACAGGGAGTGACAGAAATACAAAACACAGGACAGTGAAACCACAAATAATCAGAAACATAAATACCTGAATGAAAATGAAAATACAAAACAGACAGACTCAGAATTCAGAACATAACATCTAGAGCAGTGGTTCTTAACCTGGGTTCGATCGAACCCCAGGGGTTCGATGAGTCAGCCTCAGGGGTTCGGCAGGGGTCAAGATACCCAGATAGCCCGGTTCACACTAGCAATGTCGGGCCGTTTTTTTACGAAGGGTTCGGTGAATGCACTGATGAAGCTTGCAGGGTTCAGTACCTCCAATAAGGTTAAGAACCACTGATCTAGAGGCTGTCTATTTTTTGTCTTTTTCTTTTTGGTGGTGAGGGTCTCATATAGTGATTTGCATTTGCTGCTTTATTGCAGTAGATGGGAAGCCTGTTTTACAAGTACTTGTCTTAGATACAGTGTCTTGCATATTTGTTCAGGAATGAATCAAGCTGGTGAACATGGTACATTGTATGCTCTTTACCATACAATACTGGAATTCTTTTTACAAACTTAGTCAACATCTTGTCAACTTCTTCAACTGCGGACTTTCTAACAGTCTCCTGTAACAGCAGATGAATTGCAAACGAAGAGTAGAAAGAAATGTCTAAGATACATTGTGGGGAGAATGCCCTCCAAACCAACGTAACCATAAAAAAAAAAAGCTCTCCAGTCAGAACCTTTCCAATGCCACCGCTCAGAAACTGGCCTTGGTAGGTGTGTTATCTCCGACGGTGGGGCAAAACTTTGCAAGCAAGCATCAATAGCTTGAACCTGATTAGCAATGCATACAGACTGCCACGTCAGGAAGCTCTACTCTCTCCCACTAAACCCCCGGCTTATCTCTACCCCCCGGCTGACACGTCACCTGTCAGGTGAGTCTGAGAATGTGGGCGTGTTGCCGCAGGGAATTCTGCCTCTCTCTCCCCAGTGCTCACTACAGTACCATGGTTTCCTGTGGTGAGTAGTGTCGAACCAAAGGGAGGCCAGCTGCCTCATAACACCTTAGACCCTTGATGACATACAGCCATTTCGCCAGTCATGTGTTCCATACTGTACCAGTGTAATTTACAGCTGAATCTAGTCTCACCCCCCAATTCTCGTAGAGATCAGTTCAAATGCAGAGAGGTCAGAGAGTGTGTAATGTACAGGTCTAAGGTATCAAACGAGCCCCAAACCATCACTCTGCGGCCAGATATGGAGTAGATGTGGATGGATCCCTTTAAGGGTTGTTTCTCCTGACTTTTCCCCCCATAGAGTTCTATAGGAAAATGAGTCAGCAGAAATAACCCTTGCAGTGATCCATCCACAGAAATGTAGAAAAATATACAAAACAAAACATACTACATTTCATTGTTACGGTTGCGTGTACTGTTTATTAGATTAATTGATTGGCAAAAAAATTCAATAAAATTATTATCTTGGAGGGAGGGGCTGGGGCCCCAAACAAATGTTTACTTTGTTTATTGGGTCGGGCCGGCCCTGCTGAAACAACCAGAGAAAGTCTCTCTGCAATTTGATTCTCTTCATTTTTCGCTAATTATTTATGCTCTGACAAGATATGATACCAAGCAGTCAGAAAAGGCAACTCTCATCAATGTTATACTCACAAATACATCCCACATGTATCGTTCTGTGGTTTTCTGTAATGATCTCAGTGATCATTGTTTTACAGCTTGTATTCCTGCAAATTGTTCTGTTAAAAAAAAAAAAACTTTGGTCTGTTATAAACGTTGCTTGAAGATTTCTACGAGCAAGCCTTTTTGCATGACCTATCTGCTATAAAATGGCATAGAAGAAGTCTGACCCCCTCTATTGAAGATGCATGGAATCTGTTTTATAATAATTTTAGTACCATTATCAATAAGCATGCTCCCAGAAGGTCAATGAGAATTAAGACTCGTCATAGTCCATGGATTAACCGTGATCCGGTTGAGCTTCTTCATTGTAAAAATGCCTCCTGGAGTAAGGCTCGACTTTCCCAATCTCCTACAGACTGGTTGACATTTAGACAACTTTGTAATAAATGCACCCAGACCATTCGAAAACTCAAAGCTGATTATTTTAAGGATCAGTTCTCCCATAGTATCTCAGATCCAAATAGGTTCTGGAAAACAATCAGAGTTATGGAGGATAGGAACCCATTCTCCCGGTTTCCTATGTCCCTTAACGCTGATGGTACAATCGTTTCAGACAAGGTGCTCATGGCAGAGGTCTTTAATAGACATTTTATTTATTTTATTTGTTTCTATCAACCCCCCTGAGCCCCCTAATTCTGTTAGCCTGTCTGACGCTGCGTCTTTACACAGTGCCACCTCATCTTCTGTACATCCTTTCAGTTTTCATGCTATTACTGAGGATGAGGTGCTGGATGAGCTACTTAAGCTAGACCCTAAAAAACCACCTGGGTCTGATGACCATGACCCTTATTATTTCAAGGCTGCTGCGCCCATAATTGCTGCCCCAATTTCTTATTTATTTAATCTTTCCATTCAAACTGCTGAAATCCTTTGTTCTGGGAAAGCTGCTATTGTTTTACCTTTGTTTAAAGGGGGGGATCGGACTGATCCTAATTGTTACAGGGCAAGATAGAAATAGGCCTATATGTCCAAGATTGCCCGACTGTTCTCTTTATACATAAATAACATTGTTATTGTAGTAGAAGATTCTAAGATTAATTTATATGCAGACGACACAGTTTTATATTCAGTTGGACCTTCTCCTGATTCTGTTCTGCGCTCTCTTCAAGACAGCTTCAATAGTATACAGGCGGCTTTCTCTGGTCTTAACCTTGTTTTGAACACATCTAAAACAAAAGTTATGTGGTTTGAAAAAAAGGTATGTTATCCCCTTTGGAAACATCACAACAACTAATGGCTCAGTTCTGGATACAGTCACTTCTTATAAATACCTCGGTATATGGTTAGATAATACACACTTTCTTTTTCTCAGCATTTGTTACATCTTCAGTCAAAAGTAAAAGCAACACTTGGCTTCTTGTACAGGAATCACTCTTGCTTTACTCACTCTGCAAAACGCTCCCTAATCCAAATGACCACTCTCCCGTTGTTTGACTATGGTGATGTAACATGCATGCAAGCAAGAGTGCCCTTGAATGCCTCAATGTTTTGTACCACTCAGCAATTAGGTTTGCCACAAATGCCCCCTATTGAACACATCATTGTGACTTATACACGTCTGTAAATTGGCCATCGTTACATACAAACTTTTAAACTTGTATTTTTAAATTTTCTCTCCTGCTTTTGTGATATATTGTCATGCTTATTAGCAGCCTTGGCTGTTCTGCGGTCGTTATTCCTTTTGTTGCCAACGGGGCTGTTCCGATTTTTTCCGCCCCCGGCTATTATTCCACACACCTGTTTTGGGTTTCCTGCCGGTTATAAATAGCCGAGGACTTCCGCTTTCCGGCACTTCGAGATTGTCTATGCTATTTGACAAACGGAGTCGGTACGGTACAGGATTCAAGCGACCTTTTCTTTTTAAAGTTTTGCTTAAGAGATACAAGGGACTTGCTTTCGTTTCTAGAGTTATTCCTTAGTGGAATTGTTTTTCTCTTAGTTGCTGTCTGTCCCTCGCTTTGGTTTTGCATTCTGTTCTCGTTGAGGCAGATTGCTTGTTTCTTCTGCACACTCCCGCATTGAGAGTGAGAATTTTTTTATTTTCCTGTTTTACTTATCGTTTGTTTTCTTACCTCTGTTATTCACTTGCTCATATTGTAAGCGAGAGGTATTTTCTTTTCACTCGGTTCTCGAGTACTCCCTGTTATTTGGGATGTGTTTTGTTTTGGCTTAAGGCCTGGAGTGTTTTATATTCTCCATTCCTTGGTTATTCATATACACTCCTCAAAAAAAGTTCGGAAACGTTATTTCGGTCGATTATTCCTCCCCTTTAATAATACCAATTGGTATTGTATTTTATATCGTTGGAAAGCCTGATTAGTCACCTTTACAACGAGGTACAACTTGTAAGGATCGTGCATTCGTGGAATGAGCAACACAGCTAACCGTGCGGGTAGCGGCCCAAAAAAATGTGCCAAAATCCCCTGCAATATTCTTCTGTTGGTATTCACTCTCGTTTTGAGTTGCTTGGTGGACTGGATGATTGCACTCTCCCACAGTAATAAGGAAAAAACAACACATATTGGCCATTTTTACACTTTATTCATTTTACACTGTCAGGGACCTCAGTAGCGTGTGGAAGATCCATACGCAGCCACAACAGCTTGGCACCTCCTCCTCATGCTGGTCACCAGCCTGGTCACACACTGCTGTGGGATGGCATCCCATTCCTCAACCAGGATTTGTCGCAAGTCAGCCAACATGGTTGCGTTGGTCACTCTGGCACGTACAGCACGCCCAAGCTGATCCCACAAGTGTTCAATTGGGTTGAGGTCTGGACTCACGGCAGGCCATTCCATCCTCTCCACTCCCAAATTCTGGAGGTACTCTGTGATGATCCTGGCTCTGTGGGGGCGAGCGTTGTCATCCTGGAGGATGGAGTTATTGTTCAATGATGACAAGTTCTGTTTTGCCTGTGAGAGAGATACCGCCCCACACCATGACACTGCCCCCATTGAAAGGTGTCACGCGATCTGTGCAGCAATCTGCATAGCGTTCTCCACGCCGTCTCCATACTTTGATCCTGCCATCCAGCGTCCGCAGACAGAACCTTGATTCATCACTGAACATGACGTTGCTCCACATTCTTAGGTTCCACTGTCGGTGCTGTCGACACCAGCACAAACGGGCCTGACGGTGAAGGGCAGTCATTGCAGGCTTCCTGGCAGCCTTATAAGCACGAAGACCGGCCATGTGCAGTCTGTTCCTCACCGTCTGATCAGAGATCTGTCTGTGGTACAGAATATTGCAGGGGATTTTGGCACATTTTTTTGGGCCGCTACCCACACGGTTAGCTGTGTTGCTCATTCCACGAATGCACGATCCTTACAAGTTGTACCTCGTTGTAAAAGTGACTAATCAGGCTTTCCAACGATATAAAATACAATACCAATTGGTATTATTAAAGGGGAGGAATAATCGACCGAAATAACGTTTCCAAACTTTTTTTGAGGAGTTTAGATATATCCCCCTCTCATTATACGGACTCGTCTGTCTTTTTGGTGCACACTACGGTGTGCTTTTAGAACCCTTAGCTGTCGCGTTTGATTCTCAGAATCTTACACTCCACCTGATATATATGTATTATTTGTGTCCAATTTTATTTTATTTTATTTTATTTTTTGTTTGTTTTGTCCCTTTTCTCTTTTACCCTTCAAGAGGTCTTTTTGTCCTCTCACCAGGCCATCATTGTAAATAATAAATTGTTCTTAATTGACCTGCCTGGTTAAATTTTAAAAAATTACAAAAATAAAGAAAACGTTTTTAGCCTACACTTAAAGACAGAAAGTGTGTCTGAAGCCCAAACATACATAGAGAGATTGTTCCATAAGACAGGAGCTCTGTAAGAGAAGGTTCTGCCACCCATTGTAATTTTAGATATAGTAGGAATTTTCAAATAGCCAGCACCTTGTGAACGAAGTAATCTTGGAGGGAAGTAAGGAATGAGTAAGTCACTAAGATATTCTGGAGCCAAACCATTTAAAGCTTTAAACGCTAAAAGTAAAATTTTGTAGTCAATTCTGAATTTGACATGCAGCCAATAAAGTTTTGAGTTTTGAGTACTGGGCTGATACGCTCCCGTTTTTTAGTTCTAGTAAGAACCCTAGCAGCTGCATTCTGTACAAGTTGGAGACGATTCAGGGCTGAGCCAGTGCAACCAGACAATAAAGCTGCAACAGAATCAGTGTTAATGAGCCGATGTGTCAGAAACCACTCACTGGTCCAAATTTCTACGGAAGCAATATGTAGTATAGTGTATATAGTATACAGTGAGCACCATGATTCATTGGACAGTGACACATTTTTTGCTATTTTAGTTCTGTACTCTAGCACTTTGAGTTTGAAAGGATACAATGACAATGCGGTTGAAATGCAGACTGTCCGCTTTAATTTGAGGGCATTTTCATCCATCCTGGATGAACCGTTTAGAAATTATAGAACCTTTAGTACATAGCACGGCATCAAAAAATATTGGACAGTTTAACATAACATAGAATAAAGTCATAATTTTTTATATTTGGTCATATATCCTCATCCTACGTCATGCCATGGCTTCCTGGTGTCTCTGCATTTGAATGCATCTCTATGGGAATTGGGGGGTGGGACTAGATTTAGCTGTACATTACACTGGAACAGTATGGAACACATTGTTGGCTAAATGGCTCTAAGTCATCAAGGGTCTGAGGTATCAAACAAGCCTCAAAGCATCACTCTGCTGCTTGATATGCAGTAGATATGGATGGATAACTTGAAGGGTTTCTTCTCCTGACTTTTCCTATTGAACTCTATGAAAAAATAAGTCAGGAGAAACAACCCTTAAAGTGATTAATCCATGTCTACTGCATATCTAGCAGCAGAGTGATAGTTTGAGGCTTGTTTGATACCTCAGATTCTTGCTGACTTAGAGCCATTTAGCCAACAATGTGTTCCATTGGTTGTAATATATCTCTGAAGTACAGCAGACGGTACACTCAGAGTCTTGGTCTCTTGGTAGAGAATAGAATCCCCACACTCACTGACAATAAGGATGGCCTCATAAAGAGGAAAGCAGGAATTACAGTGATAGTGGAGTGATTTTTTTTTTTTTTTTTTGCAACACAAATATGCATGCTGAGAGATTAACTTAAATTGTTGCAGAATACAATTCTTTCTTCCAAGTGACCATGAGGTACTTACGGTCTTTGATGTGTTCAATGGTTTTTGTTCTGGTGGATACAGATAACCAGTTTTGGTTTGCTTTTACTATAGGTGAGAAGCAATATACTTTCCCTAAACTAAGCTAGGGATTGTACAACTTGCCTACATTGTTTCAAAAAGCATTCGCCAATGTGTTGGCTCAATGACCAGGACCAGAATCAGGAGTGATTCAGCATGTTGATGATTTGCTTATCTCATCTCCTGACAAGGAGATCCACAAGTGGGCACAAATTGCACAGTAGAAAGTTACATACTTGGGATATGTAAGTTCACAAGGGGGGGAGCAAGCATGCCACTGATAGGAACTCAAGAAGTGGAAATTGTTGTGTTTCATACTGTTCTTGCTATTTTGTCAGACAAATACATAGTCTGTGGTCCACGTGGTTCGGTGGACCCTCTGAAAAACGCACTTGCTTATGCCATCAGTCCATCTGAACTGTGCCAGCCCTGCTACTATCCCCAAATATGGGTGAGCCTCATCATTGCAGTATTGAAATTTAACCAGGTAATGGAAACACCAATAGCAGGGGCACTTGATCTGTACATGGACAGATCTTCTTTTATGTTGATGGGAAGCACCACATGGGGTGGGAAGTGTGTACACAGGACGGGGCACTGGTAAGGCAGGGTCATATAACCGGACAGTGTGCACAAGTAGCAGAATTATATGAAGCAGCAGAGGCATGTGAAACAATGGCAGGCTATAAACATTTACACTGATTCACACTACACGTTTGGGGTAGTACACAATTATGTAGGTTTGTGGGCGAATAGGGGGGTTCCTGATTAGCACAGGATCCCCAATTCAAAATGGGGGAGTAGTGGAGAAAATACATAAAGCTATACAGGCACCAAAACTAGTAGTAGCGTTAAAGGTGAGGGCACGCACCAATCCTCACACATAAGGGAATAGGAGGGCAGAGGAATAAAAAAACAAAAAATCTGAAATAGTGGGAGAGATAACGCTGCCCTTGGAAGCAGCTTCAGCATATAGCAACATAAGCAGAGAATTGGTTATGGATGAAAAATGTGTGCAAAGTGTTGGGCATCAAAGAAAGAGTCCACTGTGTGTAGCACCCAGAGGGCAGCGGGATGGTCGAGAGGGCGAACCGAACACTTAAAAACAAACTAACTAACAACTGTTTTCTGCCGCAGGGAAGGATTGTATGACCCAGCTACCAGCTGTGCTTCCCTCCATGAGAGCAGGACCGAATAACCCCAACAAAACTTGACCCATGTGGACTTCAGGAGATTTAGGCAATGCCTTACAGGGGGGGGGGGGGGTTCATGTCATTGGACATGGGCTGCAGGCTCCTTTCACAATTAGTTTCACCGGATCCCAGGACAGAGCAGGATCCTGTAAAAGAGGAAAGCAAGAAGTGCAAGGTGGAACCGGGGGACCAGGTTCTGGTCAAAGCTTTCCAGAAAAAGAAAAAAAATCACTTGAACGTAAGTGGACCAGACCACACACAGTTCTGATGACAACACCATCAGCGGACTGAGTCTTGGGAAATGACAGTGTGGGTCCATTTGTCACATTTAAGGAAATACAAGGGTGAGGCTCAACATGGGGCACAATAATGCCCACCCACCCTATGGGATTCTAGGGAGCCTGTTTGTTAACACACAGATCTCAGATGTCAGAATTTGCACTAGTGCCAACGGATGCAGTTGGACGTGGAACCAGAACTTCAATCATGGATGGGAATCCCTCCAGTGACGTGAGAACATTTGGTATATTGATGATTGTCATAAATGTGGTTATCACAATCATAATAAAATGATGCACCACCCTTGTTGTAATGTTGTAACGAGGAAAGGCACAGATGGATTGGTGTGGAAAAATCTGAGAGTTTGGATTGATACTGGTATGGCTGGGAGATTGCATTAAGTTTTTAGGAGCTATATGGGGGCGAACTGGGTAAAGGTAGCAGCGGGACTGAAGGAAGACGGTTGCCCCTCTGTGGAAGCAATTCACAAATTCGTTATTCACGCAGGAGGAGAGCTGACCATCAGATGCCCTCCTCCAGGGAAGCCTGGCTATCAAAACAAGAGTCTTTTGATATTGTTGGGTCACATACATCAGGAAGTCATGGCATGCAAAGGATGTGCAACCAAATATAAAAAATGATTACTTTATACATTATGTTAAACTGTTCAATATTTTTTGATGCCCAAAAATGGGGGGGACTACGTACAAAAAGTTATATAATTTCTAAACGGTTCATTCGATATGGATGTAAATACCCTCAAATTTAAGCTAACAGTCTGCACTTCAACCTCATTGTTATTGTATCCTATCAAACTCAAAGTACTAGGGATGGGAATCTCTAGGCCTCTCACGATTCGATTCCGATTCAGAGGGCTACTATGCGATAATAAAACGATTATCGATGCATCTTGATGCATCAAAAGTTTTGATTTCTATACATGATTTGTTTTTTCTCACTGTGTGACTACTTGCTACTTTCAAAACATAGCGGATTCATAATGATCCATAATTAAAATAAACAGATTAATTTACTTCCATTATCTTTTATTAATAAAATAGTAGTAACAAATGCAAAGAACCAACAAGAAAATAAACAAAAGTGTGCCTGTTGCAGCATCCTTGTAGTAAATTAACACATGCAAATTCAGCATGTTCTGAATCACTTGATAACATAAAAAGCTGCCCTTATTCACAAATAGGTTCAGCCGTAAGGAACGTACAGCCCGGAAATTGTTACAGGCGATCATAATGTTGAGAATTGACCTATCGCTAAGTCCCGCCCCTCTTGGTTAATGTTCCAAACTCGGACAAACAAATAATTTAGAACTTTACTGTTAGGTACCTCGAGGGGGCACTTGACCCAAATGCAAGACTCAGAGATGGCTCAAGGGAAAACTCCACCAGGGGCAAGACAGAAACGGGAGAAACTGCACCAGCTGATTACCGATGTTGCTAATAAACAACACCATCAAGAAGCTGTGTTGTTCCTGCACTGCAGGTAAGATTAGGCTAATGAACTAACCTATCGGTTATTGAGTGTTCTGCATCGAGCTATAATCTTTCAAGAGAGAATCGCGATACATCTCAGAATCTATTTCTTTCTCCACCCCTATAGCGTACAGAACCAAAATAACAAAAAATGTGTCACTGTCCAATTAATTATGGTGCTCACTGTACAGTTGTGTTAAAAAAATAGCAGTACAACATCAGTAACCTGATGAACCACTGTTATTAGTAGTAGTTGTATTTCTGCATGGCAAATAATTTACTTGTAGATGTAGTAGTGTAATAGAAAAACAACAGACCGACTGTCATGACATGCACGCTGCTTGTTCTGAGTAATTGACTCATTCATTGAAAGGCGCTTGTTCAAAATAATAGCAGTGTGGAGTTTAATTAGAGAATTCATTAATTCAGTGAAAAAACAGGTGTCATTAATTGTCCTTTATTAAGGAAGAAGGGAAGCAAATGTTTCACACATTGTTATAAAATATATTTCTTTCTGAATTGCTAAGTAAAATGGGCCGTTCCGAACATTGTTCGGAGGAACAACGTAATTTGATTAAAAAGTTGATTGGAGAGGGGAAAACAAATAACGAAGTGCAGCAAATTATAGGATGCTCAGCTAAAAAGATCTCAAATGCTTTAAAATGGCAACAAAAACCTCAAACACATGGAAGAAAACGAGCAACTACTGTTAAAACGGATCAAAGAATAGTCAGAATGGCAAAGATTCAGCCAATCATCACCTCCAGAAAGATCAAAGATTATCTAAAATTACCTGTAAGTGCTGTTACAGTCAGAAGACGTTTGATCGAAGCTAAGCTATCAGCAAGAAGCCCCAGTAAAGCACCATTGTTGAAAAAATGGCATGTGCAGAATCGGTTAAAATTTGCCTAAGGAACACATCTACGGAAGCCCTAAAAGGCCATGCAATATTATTATTTTTGGTTCCGTTTTCTCGTGATCACGACTTATTTATCTCGTGATCACGAGATAACAAAGGTTGTTTTCTCGTGATCACGACATATTTATCTCGTGATCACGAGATAACAAAAGTTGTTTTCTCACATATTTATCTCGTGATCACGAGATAACAAAAGTTGTTTTCTCGTGATCACGAGATAAACAATTATTGTGAAAGCATTGACAATTAGGTGACGTCATTCAGTTGAGCGCCACTGCAAGGAACCAAAGCCTACCAATAGGCCTACACTCATCCTTATTTACTAGCTAGCTAGGCTATAGCTCTTCGTGTCGATGTCAAAACTATTTTGTTAACAGCAGTGCGCGGAGGAAATCAGCGGCGGCGAGACATCTATCATCATCTATCACCATAATTTTAAGGTAAGTTAAGACAATTTCAGCCATACAAGCATTCCTGACATAGCCTATAGCCTACCTTGAACCCTGTTGTAACAACTACCTATGATGTTGCTAGAACAAAGTTGCGTTTGATATTTAGAAAGTTGACGTTGGTTCACTAGCTAGTTTCAGATTAAAACTAGTGTGTTTTGGGGGCAAAATTATGCTTTCAAATACACCAGCCTACTCCGTGACTGACTGAATGTGAGTCTGAATGTTAACTAATGTGAAATTCTGATGTGTGTTAGTGTTGTGGTAGCAGTAGCCTAGGCCTAGGCCTAAACATGAAACGGATTGTTTGGTAGATGAGACTTGCTGATTAACGTCAGATATCTGGATAATTATTTCTCAATCTTTGTAGAAATGGACAATTTCATCGTGGCTTTGAGGAACCGAGGCGTTCCAGAGGAGTGTCTGGAAAAACTCCAAGAAGACAAGGTAAGCAATTCATTACAGCCATACGTGTAATTGGGTGATCGCTCAGAAGCTGTTCACAGTGTATTGAACAGATAGCTGGTCATAGGCATAGCTAAATAATTTTACACCAGGGCAACCGTGAAAATGTTTCCACTTAGGCTATGCCGAGCTCTTTTTTTTAAACCGAAATGTATCATATTTACTACATATGGCCTAGGCTACTAGGGGCTGGGCGATGCAACGATAATTATCTAAATGTAGCCTAATGATCTAAATGTCAATTTTGGTATACAAAATGCTCCATATGATTACTTTACACACTAGGATAGCATGTCTACGTATCAGTAACGTGCGGTGAGGTCTTGGCCAGGGTAGGCAGATATAATGCGAGCGCACGTAGTAATTTTTTTGCACTAATTTCAGCGCAAATACTGTTTTTAATCAGAAAGCCATTTGGACGCTCTTTGATTTTGATTGATTGATTTGTTTATTTCGGCATACATGTCACACATTCATCACAAAAATTTCTGTGTCCAGAACATACACAGAGCCTGCCGAAATGGGAACGGGATGAAGCAACATTTGCTTATCGTGTCCCGCCCCAGTTTTCAATCAATAATTGAGTATTCACCTTATATATTGGTTTACATCATCCCTCATTATTATAACAACGCAAAAATTAAATGAGAAACGGTCAAGAAAAACCAAACAAAACAAAACAAAAACAAAAGTAAATTAAACAGAGAAAAACAATTTCAACATGAGCGATTTGTCAGATAAGCCCAAATAAATCTACTTTGGAAGAGTACATTAAAAATACATCAAAAAATACTCTTTCATTCTTTTCTCTTTTTCGAATGTCCTCATTGTGAAAGTCCAAATGTTCAATTTTTTATGTTTCTTGTTGTTGGGTAACTATGGGTTGAAAATTACATTTAGGCGCCGCGGTGGCACAGCGTTAAAGGCTTGGGCTCAGTGGCGTAGCCACGGGTGTGCCAGGGTGTGCCAGTGCCACCCAAACAGGCAGCTGGCACACCCAACTAATTTTGCAATCGCACAATAATCTTGAAGAATTTTTCGCAAAATCCGCCGGCTTTAACAGTCCTGGCTATAATATGAGATGGTTAAACTCAAAGACGGGATTTTTCTGCCCGGCTCCACGCTCGAGTCTGGAAATCGCCGGCGACCAGCCAGAATTTTAAAATGTTTTTCTTTCTTCCTTAGAATTGTTTCCAATTTCCCCTCCCCAATTTGGTGGCCAATTGAACCCCTATCGGTTGAAATCTCCGACCCCCCCACCCTCGGAGCGACGAGCCAATTTGTCGCTCCTACGCGCCGGTCATATCGGAGTCTGGCGAATTTAAAAATTATTTGATTTTGTCGGGAGTCTGTGCAGGGACGTGGTCTAATATATTTCCCAAACATTAGGACATCCGATCTAATTTGTAATTCCATGTTTAATGTGTCACGGACAGCATCTACGATCATCGATGTATTTGTCTTTAAATGATTCGTGTAATAGCCTAGCCTACGTATAGTGGTAGCCTAATAAACAATATTTCGTTTAGGCGTGAACATCGCCAAACTCTTAATTGCGGCTGATTGCAGCTTTTTTGTAGGCCCAAACAATTATGTCACTGAATAATGAATACCCTAAATATTGAAGTTTTTGTTAGGACTATATTCTGGAAAAGGTTATGAGAAATAAAAAGCATTTTCCGATGCCTATTTGTGTCATGTTCTGAGTTTGTCATGTCATTCTGTCATGTATAGTATTGTCGGTTTCGGTAGCATACACTTTTCAATGTGTTCCGCAGCCTTGCGTTCTGTGCTGA
Source organism: Ilyophis sp. 1 JC-2022 (assembly GCA_022702515.1). Classification (NCBI taxonomy): domain Eukaryota; kingdom Metazoa; phylum Chordata; class Actinopteri; order Anguilliformes; family Synaphobranchidae; genus Ilyophis; species Ilyophis sp. 1 JC-2022. The sequence continues at coordinate 8,548 of JAKUDI010000928.1, read as the reverse complement.
ATCTCTCGCTCCCTCTCACGGAGTTTTACTTTCGTTTCTGTACACTTCGTTTGTATTACCCTGCACTACTAACATTTATATAGGACTTATTATTACTAACTGGCTAAACACGGGGTGGTTAACTAATCTACTAATGTCAGGGTTTAATAGAATTATTACTAACACAAACTAACAATTTAATTCTCATCACGTTTCCACAGCTGTTTAGTGTTTCCTTACGTATCCAGTCATTGTCTTGTTAACTAATTCACTAACGACAGGGCTAGGATAGGATAATTACTAACGAATTACTAATTGCCTTGTTAAATGTCTTAGCTCTCTCGCTGGTTTCCATTTCCTGCTGCTCTCTAACTAATTGTCTGCACCTGTCTACACCTGCATATATACCTGCTGTCTTTGTTCCTCGTCGCGAGTTCGTCAAACCTTTTTCCATAGTATACGCGTGAGTCTGTTGCCTGTTTTTCCCCCCCGAGTGAGTTTCGAGAGAATTGTTCTGTGCTTAGTATTTCTTGTTTGTATTGTTTTCCGAGTCTGTGTTTCGGTCGTTTGTTTTGTTTTTTGTATCTGATTGCCATCCTGGTCTTGACCTCAGTCCGTGTTCTCGCGACCCTGATTCCGGATTCTGTTTTTGTACCTTTGCCGTGCCTTCCCGTTTATGACCCCTGCCTGTCTTGACTTCCCCCTGGACTGTGATTTTGGTGAATTAAACATCGTTTTGGTCACTCCTGCCTGCTATTGGGTTCCTGTTTCACCGATCATAACAGTACGAACTCGCCAGTTGGGACCCAGCAGGCCTTCCACTCAATGGAGATCGACCCATTCGGCGCGGATTCCTATGAGGAATACCTCATGGGAATCTGGGGGCAAAATCCGGAGTTTGCCCGCCGTCATGCCGACCACTACCCATCACTCCGGAATCCTCCTCCCAGCTCCCACTCCGTTAGGCTCGGAGTGGTCTCTCTCCATCCGGATAGCTCCGAGCCTAGCCACAAACCCACACCTTCTGATTTTGAAGGTACCCGTCTTGCCCTTTGCCCGAGGGGCTATGGTCCCGGGAGGAAGCGATGGGGTCTTGGCTCCCGGATCCGTCGACGGGCTCCACCACCCGTTGACGGAGGATCCATCACCCTTCCGTCCCTGCCCAAGCCTCCTGTCCCGTCCCGTCCAAGCCCTCCTGTCCCGTCCCAGCCTAGCCCTCCTGTCCCGTCCCGGCCTAGCCCTCCTGTCCCGTCCCGGCCTAGCCCTCCTGTTCCGTCCCGTCCAAACCCTCCTGTCCCGTCCCGGGCTCCGTCTCCTGTCTCATCCCGGACCCCGCCTCCTGTCCCGTCCCGGGCCCCGCCTCCTGTCCCGTTCCGCCCCAGCCCTCCTGTCCCGTTCCGCCCCAGCTCTCCTGTCCCGTTCCGCCCCAGCTCTCCTGTCCCGTTCCGCCCCAGCTCTCCGGTTCCGTTCCGCCCCATCTCTCCTGTCCCGTTCCGTCCCAGCTCTCCTGTCCCGTCCCGTCCCAGCTCTCCTGTCCCGTCCCGTCCCAGCTCTCCTGTCCCGTCCGGTCCCAGCTCTCCGGTCCCGTCCCGTCCCAGCTCTCCGGTCCCGTCCCGTCCCAGCTCTCCGGTCCCGTCCCGTCCCAGCTCTCCGGTCCCTTCCCGTCCCAGCTCTCCGGTCCCGTCCCGTCCCAGCACTCCGGTCCCGTCCCGTCCCAGCTCTCCGGTCCCGTCCCGTCCCATGCCTCCTGTCCCGCCCCGGTCCATGCCTCCTGTTCCGCTCCGGTCCATGCCTCCTGTCCCGCCCCGGTCCATGCCTCCTGTCCCGCCCCGGTCCATGCCTCCTGTCCCGCCCCGGTCCATGCCTCCTGTCCCGCCCCGGTCCATGCCTCCTGTCCCGCCCCGGTCCATGCCTCCTGTCCCGCCCCGGTCCATGCCTCCTGTCCCGCCCCGGTCCATGCCTCCTGTTCCGCCCCGGTCCATGCCTCCTGTCCCGCCCCGGTCCATGCCTCCTGTCCCGCCCCGGTCCATGCCTCCTGTCCCGCCCCGGTCCATGCCTCCTGTCCCGCCCCGGTCCATGCCTCCTGTCCCGCCCCGGTCCATGCCTCCTGTCCCGCCCCGGTCCATGCCTCCTGTCCCGCCCCGGTCCATGCCTCCTGTCCCGCCCCGGTCCATGCCTCCTGTTCCGCCCCGGTCCATGCCTCCTGTCCCGCCCCGGTCCATGCCTCCTGTCCCGCCCCGGTTCATGCCTCCTGTCCCGCCCCGGTCCATGCCTCCTGTCCCGCCCCGGTCCACGCCTCCTGTTCCGCCCCGGTCCACGCCTCCTGTCCCGCCCCGGTCCACGCCTCCTGTCCCGCCCCGGTCCACGCCTCCTGTCCCGCCCCGGTCCACGCCTCCTGTCCCGCCCCGGTCCACGCCTCCTGTCCCGCCCCGGTCCACGCCTCCTGTCCCGCCCCGGTCCACGCCTCCTGTCCCGCCCCGGTCCACGCCACCAGTCCCGTCCCGTTCCCTGCCTCCTCTCAAATTGCGGGACCAGTTAACCTCCTGTCCTGAGCGGCCGAGCCCGCTAGTCTCCTGTCCTGAGCGGCCGAGCCCGCTAGCCTCCTGTCCTGAGCGGCCGAGCCCGCTAGCCTCCTGTCCTGAGCGGCCGAGCCCGCTAGCCTCCTGTCCTGAGCGGCCGAGCCCGCTAGACTCCTGTCCTGAGCGGCCGAGCCCGCTAGCCTCCTGTCCTGAGCGGCCGAGCCCGCTAGCCTCCTGTCCTGAGCGGCAGAGCCCGCTAGCCTCCTGTCCTGAGCGGCAGAGCCCGCTAACCTTCTGTCCTGAGCGGCCGAGCCCGCTAGCCTCCTGTCCTGAGCGGCCGAGCCCGCTAGCCTCCTGTCCTGAGCGGCCGAGCCCGCTAGCCTCCTGTCTTGAGCGGCCGAGCCCGCTAGCCTCCTGTCCTGAGCGGCCGAGCCCGCTAGCCTCCTGTCCTGAGCGGCCGAGCCCGCTAGCCTCCTGTCATGAGCGGCCGAGCCCGCTAGCCTCCTGTCCTGAGCGGCCGAGCCCGCTAGCCTCCTGTCCTGAGCGGCCGAGCCCGCTAGCCTCCTGTCCTGAGCGGCCGAGCCCGCTAGCCTCCTGTCCTGAGCGATGCAGCCGTCGCCGCCGGCCCCCTGAGCGATGCAGCCGTCGCCGCCGGCCCCCTGAGCGATGCAGCCGTCGTCGCCGGCCCCCTGAGCGATGCAGCCGTCGCCGCCGGCCCCCTGAGCGATGCAGCCGTCGCCGCCGGCCCCCTGAGCGATGCAGCCGTCGCCGCCGGCCCCCTGAGCGATGCAGCCGTCGCCGCCGCCGGCCCCCTGAGCGATGCAGCCGTCGCCGCCGGCCCCCTGAGCGATGCAGCCGTCGCCGCCGGCCCCCTGAGCGATGCAGCCGTCGCCGCCGGCCCCCTGAGCGATGCAGCCGTCGCCGCCGGCCCCCTGAGCGATGCAGCCGTCGCCGCCGGCCCCCTGAGCGATGCAGCCGTCGCCGCCGGCCCCCTGAGCGATGCAGCCGTCGCCGCCGGCCCCCTGAGCGATGCAGCCGTCGCCGCCGGCCCCCTGAGCGATGCAGCCGTCGCCGCCGGCCCCCTGAGCGATGCAGCCGTCGCCGCCGGCCCCCTGAGCGATGCAGCCGTCGCCGCCGGCCCCCTGAGCGATGCAGCCGTCGCCGCCGGCCCCCTGAGCGATGCAGCCGTCGCCGCCGGCCCCCTGAGCGATGCAGCCGTCGCCGCCGGCCCCCTGAGCGATGCAGCCGTCTTCCCGTTCCGCCCCAGCTCTCCGGTTCCGTTCCGCCCCATCTCTCCTGTCCCGTTCCGTCCCAGCTCTCCTGTCCCGTCCCGTCCCAGCTCTCCTGTCCCGTCCCGTCCCAGCTCTCCTGTCCCGTCCGGTCCCAGCTCTCCGGTCCCGTCCCGTCCCAGCTCTCCGGTCCCGTCCCGTCCCAGCTCTCCGGTCCCGTCCCGTCCCAGCTCTCCGGTCCCTTCCCGTCCCAGCTCTCCGGTCCCGTCCCGTCCCAGCACTCCGGTCACTCCTGCGCCGCTGTCCTGTCAGTTTTTCCCTCCTCCGGACCCCCTCCACCCACCCTGCTCAGCATCCCGGACATTTCACCCCGAGTCCTGTTCACCCTCCCGAACTATTACCTGCCTTTCGAGTTTCCCTCCTCCGGACCCCCTCCACCCACCCTGCTCTGCATTCTGGACATTACGAACTTTTCAACCCCCCTGAACTATTGCATCGTTGCCCATTATCCCTCCTCCGGTCCCCCACCACCCACCCTGCTTAGTGTTATGTACTGTTGGGGACGTCTGGAAGCCGTCCCTTGGGGGGGGGGTACTGTCATGTTCTGAGTTTGTCATGTCATTCTGTCATGTATAGTATTGTCGGTTTCGGTAGCATACACTTTTCAATGTGTTCCGCAGCCTTGCGTTCTGTGCTGAATCTCTCGCTCCCTCTCACGGAGTTTTACTTTCGTTTCTGTACACTTCGTTTGTATTACCCTGCACTACTAACATTTATATAGGACTTATTATTACTAACTGGCTAAACACGGGGTGGTTAACTAATCTACTAATGTCAGGGTTTAATAGAATTATTACTAACACAAACTAACAATTTAATTCTCATCACGTTTCCACAGCTGTTTAGTGTTTCCTTACGTATCCAGTCATTGTCTTGTTAACTAATTCACTAACGACAGGGCTAGGATAGGATAATTACTAACGAATTACTAATTGCCTTGTTAAATGTCTTAGCTCTCTCGCTGGTTTCCATTTCCTGCTGCTCTCTAACTAATTGTCTGCACCTGTCTACACCTGCATATATACCTGCTGTCTTTGTTCCTCGTCGCGAGTTCGTCAAACCTTTTTCCATAGTATACGCGTGAGTCTGTTGCCTGTTTTTCCCCCCCGAGTGAGTTTCGAGAGAATTGTTCTGTGCTTAGTATTTCTTGTTTGTATTGTTTTCCGAGTCTGTGTTTCGGTCGTTTGTTTTGTTTTTTGTATCTGATTGCCATCCTGGTCTTGACCTCAGTCCGTGTTCTCGCGACCCTGATTCCGGATTCTGTTTTTGTACCTTTGCCGTGCCTTCCCGTTTATGACCCCTGCCTGTCTTGACTTCCCCCTGGACTGTGATTTTGGTGAATTAAACATCGTTTTGGTCACTCCTGCCTGCTATTGGGTTCCTGTTTCACCGATCATAACAATTTGTGCATGAGTTCATATTGGCTGTTGAGTGGATGTGCAGTAGGCCTATTCTTTCACCTTTATTAGCTTTTTAAATCTTTAAATCTTAATATCTTAATTAGTCTACATTTTAAGGACACAGTTTTTTTTGCTAGTTTGGCGTGTCAGAGGCATTTACTGGCTTGTTGTCGATTTTGTGTGCGTGTGTTTTTTAAATGTTATTTTAATTCTGATGTCCTATTGGCTTAAACGCGCTATGCTGTGGTATATGGCTTAATTCGCCACAAAATGTATCTTAATTAGGGAAGTGAACGTGCGAACGTGTACAGGTGTAGCCTACACAAAATTTGAATCAGACGGTTAGAAAAAAAACCCTATGCAAAAAAACGGATTTTTATTATTGATTTTAACGTAACATTCATTCATAAACTGTAGCAATTGTTGTCATAAATAGGGAAATAAGTACGTACCTACTAAATATCAGGCATCTTTCATTCAAATAAATCACGTTAATCATGTTAACCACCCGTAAATTCCCTCTGACATAGCCTATAGGCCATACCGGCGCGCACTAAACTCTTTACTTCTATGTTATAAAAGCGATTTAAAATGATTCACTTGTGTCTGATTATAACAGTGACAGGTAAGGTACCCCTCAAGCAGAGCAAAGTGTGTATTCACTATTTCAATATATCCTTGCCTTTCCGATTAAGTAATCAGCTGATTCATGGCTACTGTACGTTTATAAGATGCGCTACATTTAAGAGCGCGGAAGCCGACAGCGGGATTTTCAGAATGGCGTGAAATTGTATCAATTCGCCAGCCCCCAATTCAAGCACAAAAAACGATACATTGTATGTTATTGACTGCCTCAAGTTTGCAGTTTGCAACAATGTAGGCTACAAGGCCTGGAAGAACACGCGGCTAATGATTTATATGTCGGGGGTGGGAATGCGGAACGCTCGCTCAAATTTCCCTGCTTCGTAGCATTATTTCCTGTTGTAAATGTGCTTTCGTGCTTTTTAAAAACAAAACATATTTAATTAGGTTTATATTCATATGCCTTCCCATGCCTAATTATACACATTAAAGAGAGGGAACCATCTTTATTAGGCTACTTCTAGCGAATTAAAAATGTTATGGAAAAGCTCCGATCCGATGGTTGACACGTTACAACAGCAATGCATTTATTTTAATGAGCCATGTTTTGTTGTGTTATTAGTTCAGCTCTGGAAAAAAAACATTATTATTTACCTCGATGAGTAGTGAAAGAAAACGATGTTACAATTTTATCTAAATGGCCATTAGTCATCAAGGGTCCAAGGTATCAATGAACTTCAACAGTCCCCAGCCTCTTGGGCGGCGCTTGAGGGAGTGGCAAATTGGGCCGCTGCTCCGAGGGAGAGGGGTGGGACTCCGCAGGGAGTGCAATGCATCCCTGAACGCCATGTAGTCATGGAACGGCGCTCGAGACGGCGCAGCTTGAAGAAGGCGTGCCGGTCTCCGTCCAACCACCGAGGGGCGGGGCTGTAGTGGTGTTTCCTCCTGAGCGGTTGCTCACACGGGGGATTGAATAAAATAGGGGTACAATTGGCTACCGAATTGGGAGAAAAAGGGGAAAAATCAGAAACAAATTATAAAAATAAATAAAATGAAATTTAGGAATTCAGTTGGGTCCACTTCATGGAGTGATTTATTGGTCCATTAGGAAGATATTTTGTTAAAGAACATGGGGTCTATAGTGTAAAAAACCCAAGAAAAAACACCACTTAAAGGGGCAGTTTTTTTAGACAAAATGTCTTGTATATGTGTGAAGAATCAGCCCCTAAGTTGTCTCTCCCTAAATTACCACCCTAGACTAATTGAGAGGTAAACGTGATAAACCACAACACCACCAGCATCCGCTAGTATTTTGGCAGCCACAGTTACCACTAGTTACCACAGCCACTAGATAGCACCCCAAGACCACTGCTAAGTTAAAACATTGAATACATATCAACTTTGAGTGTGCATAAAAAATGTAATTTATTGCCTTGTTGCCATTTTAAAAGTGATTACAAGATGGAAAAAATATTAAGGTTATAATAATACATAATTTTTTCTTTGTTTCAGATTGATCCTGATGTTGCTAGATTAATGAATGAGGAGCAGTTATCCACATATTTGGCTCGATATGGAGACAGAGTTTTTGCAAGGAACTGGAAGGACATAGAAGACCAGCCGCAGAATGTTGGAAACAAGAGAGAAATGTTGATCAACCGACTGAGACAGAAAATGAAGCTGCCAGCATGCACAAAGGAAAGACCTGTACATGGTAGAGGAAATAAGAACGCAGAAAAAAAAACAAGGCAAATTGAAATTGGCTGGATGCATTATTATAACTGCACTTACAAACAGGTTCGAAGATCAACAGGTGGTGGAACACGTGTAATAGAAGTAAGAAAAGAGGAGACTGTGTCCAGCATAATGCAGAGGGGGAAGAATATTTTTTTTCCAAAAGGGATTTCGAAGAAAGGCAAACTGGAAGACATGGAATTCATGGTTTGTCTCATGGGCTCAGACGAACCTTTGCAAAACTGTCAAAATATCCAAAGCCTTTATGAAGAGACCCACTTCAGAATTCTGAGACTTTACATATGCAGTAGGTCCAGGGGCGGGGCCAGTAGGGGGCCAGGGGTGGCACTGGCCCCCACTGGAATCTGATTGGCCACCCCTGGTGCCCCCCCTACCAGAACCGGAATATGATAGGCCATTGTCTTGTCAGTATCGATGAAAGAAGCCTCTGTAGCCCAATGGGAATGGACATAAATTGCGTCAGCCCACAGGCCTATTGTTGCGTCAACACGCGTTTCCCAAAATAGTTTTTAAAGCGCGAACGCGCACTCAACTCATAAGCGCTACTTAACTGTGGTCTGTGGTGCTGCAGACACGGTTAAAAAAATGTATGTGCAATTTAATTTAGGCAGACGTTCCTGAATAAGCGTGGCGTTAGTGATTCATGTAGGTGTTTTAATTCAGATTTATTTACCATGGTATAACGTTACGATAGTTATGCTGTCTTCTAGATATGTTACGAGTCATAACGTTAAGTATAACGTTAACTGTCTGCATGGTTAACGTTAACGTACTTGGTGTAACGTTAACGTTAGCTGGCTAAGTTGGAGGCTGTAGGCTACGTATGAAATATATATATTAGTTTATATGTACATCATAAACATATTTTTGTTGTAGAAAATCGTGGTTGTGCATAAACAAGCTTCGTGCCTGCGAGTTAGCTAACGTTAGCCTATCTTGCCTGCCGGACCAGTGGCACTCGCTGCCGCATTCATTGCTCATTATGCCGCGTAACTTTAACGCGTAGTGTCAGGAGTTTTATAGC
>JAKUDI010000927.1:0-15063 GCA_022702515.1 Ilyophis sp. 1 JC-2022 | reverse complement strand
CTGTAGATTTGTGCAGAGCTAGTGAGGTAATTGAAGCATCAGTGGAATCCTTGAAAACTCTTCGCAGAGAAGAAACTCTTTTGGCTAAATATTGTGTTGATGCTACAAATGAGCCTCCATCGAAACGCCAGAGAATCATGAGTACACATTTAGCTGACTCTGTTGTGCTTTCTACAATTGGACATTGTGATTCAGGGAATTCCACTGAAACCGGGAGCTGTCTGCCTCTAAGGAGGCAAATGCTGAGCATTTTAGACAGGGCTTTGTCAGAGATGGAGAGCAGATTTTCAAAGAAGAGCTTGGATTTGATGAAGGCTTGCTCTTGTCTACTGCCAAATTCTAGTACATTTCTAGATGCCACTATCTTAGGGCCCCTAAGATTGCCGGTGTATCAAAAACTGAAATGGAGCATGAAATTCTTGTAGCAAAACCAATGCTGTTGAAAAAATTACCAGATAATGCTGACTGCTCCACTGTATGCAAATATCTCCAAGAATACAAAGATGCATTTCCAGTGCTACACAAGATCTATGTGTCTGCCCTTGTGGTTGGTGTCTCAAATGCCTCCTGTGAGAACTCCTTCTCCACTCTGTCAAGAGTTCTTACGCCCTTCCGACGCTCTATGCTCCATGATCGGAAGAAATATCTAGTGATTTTGGCCCACGAAAAAGCAATCACTCAGAATCTTAACATGGATGACTTTGTGAGGGAGTTCTCCTTAAGAAACAGAAAGTTGATGCTTTGACTTCGGCTGCATCCTTGTTAGCTGTATTCAAGCATCACAAAAGTTTGTTAGAGGTTTGGGTTGTGTAGTTACCTTGCCATGATGTAACTCCAAATATTGGCGAGATATCTTCAATAGCTGCTCCATAGATTAAAACTTGATAATACAAAATTGTCTCTCCATTGACTGCACAGCGAAACAGGTGTCAAAGTCACACTTTTAGCACACAAACGAATGCGAACAACGCCAATGTATAAAATAACAAAATCCGTTACAGCGTTTATGATTTGAATTTTGAAACTGAATCACTGTGTTAATACGCCCTTCGCTAGCAGGAGTTGAAAGGCGTTTTACGTATTCAGTATATCTACATCGAGGGGTTGAAGAAAATAGTACCTTTACCAATCATTGTAAACAGACGCTGTAACGGGTTTTGTTATTTTATACACTGGCAGAATCCGCTTTGTTCGCATTCGTTTTGTGTGCTAAAAGTGTGACTTTGACACCTGTTTCGCTGTGCAATGTAAGTCAATGGAGAAACTATTTTGGATTAGTCAAGAATCTACGGAGCAGCTATTCAAGATATCTCGCCAATATTTGGAGTTACATCATGGCAAGGTAACTACACAACCCAAACCTCTAACAAACTTTCGTGATGCTTTAAGCTGGTCAGAGCCTTTCTGCAATCTCAAATTAACTTTGTATATTATTCTAAATTTATGAATTACGTTCAAGTTAAAACAAAAATATTAATGTTTTTTTCAAATATTAACTAAAAGTTAAACGTTTGTATTTCAAACAAGTTTCAGTTTACTGTTAATCAGTGAATCAGTTCACTGTTAGAATACTGATTAAATTAATGGAAATTGGAGTCAGTAAGGGGGTATCTGTTATCAGAACAACAGCATATTAAAAGCAAAACAAGAACAGCAAAATACAAAGACCATTTGATCTGTAAGTTTCTGTTATGATTTTTGTTTGTTGTAAAAATGGTTATTATATGAGAATTAAATGGATTGATGTTATATAGTGACTGGGCAGAATCCATACTTCAGACACATGCGCACAGGATTTGTGCGAAACTTAACTTACATGCACGTATCTCAAGTTAGGATTTGGGCCTATAAGCACAGGTTTATTTAGGGTAAGTCATTTAAGCTAGCAGGCTGATTAGAAAATATATGATGAATGATGAATCAAGTGTGCATCTCTTCTATACAACATGATCACCTTTATGAAACATACTAATAATTATAATTCTTTAAACTTTTGCACAGGCATTTATATCTCCACCCCTTCCATCTCCTGCATGAGCTTCAGACGACCTCTGGCCTCATCCATCTCCTGCATGGGCCAGATGACGCCCTTCCATCTCCTGCATGGGCCAGCCTACCCCCTTCCATCTCCTGCATGAACCAGCCTACCCCCTTCCATCTCCTGCATGAAGTTGCAGGTTATTATAAGCTAGTAAGAAAGTAGAAAATATACTGAATTATGGATCAAGTGTCCATCTCTTCTGTATAACATGATCACCTTTATGATACATTCATTTATTTACTTTTGTATATGCATTTTCATCTCCACGCCTTCCATCTCCTGCATGAGCTTCAGCCTACCCCCTTCCATCTCCTGCATGAGCCAGCCTACCCCCTTCCATCTCCTGCATGAGCCAGCCTACCCCCTTCCATCTCCTGCATGAGCCAGCCTACCCCCTTCCATCTCCTGCATGAGCCAGCCTACCCCCTTCCATCTCCTGCATGAGCCAGCCTACCCCCTTCCATCTCCTGCATGAACCAGCCTACCCCCTTCCATCTCCTGCATGAGCCAGCCTACCCCCTTCCATCTCCTGCATGGGCCAGACGACGCCCTTCCATCTCCTGCATGGGCCAGCCTACCCCCTTCCATCTCCTGCATGAACCAGCCTACCCCCTTCCATCTCCTGCATGAACCAGCCTACCCCCTTCCATCTCCTGCATGAACCAGCCTACCCCCTTCCATCTCCTGCATGGGCCGTCTGTCTCTCCAGTCCAGGTATTGAAACTTTTCATCACAAGTTGCAGGTTATTATAAGCTAGTAAGAAAGTAGAAAATATACTGAATTATGGATCAAGTGTCCATCTCTTCTGTATAACATGATCACCTTTATGATACATTCATTTATTTACTTTTGTGTCATGGGTAGTGGCTTTTTGTTTTCTACCATTGTTTTCCGTTTGGCGTCGTCTGAAGCTCTATCGGATTTTTTCTTCCTCCGTCCCGGTGTTTGGATCTCTCCAGGTCATTATCTCCTACACCTGTGTTTGGTTTCCGTCGGCTATAAATAGAGCTTGACTTCCGCTTTCCGATGCTTCTAGATTGACGTTGCAGTAGGACTAGAAAGCCGGTATAGGGTTTTATAAAAAAAGAAAGAAAACAAAGAGAGCTGTAGTTACAGGCTTGCTATTTTGGTTCGTTTCTTTTCAGTTCTCGACCTCTGATACACGCAGATCAATTAGTGCGTGAGGTCATTTCTTTTGTTGTTAGTTTCTCGCTGTTTAAGCTAATCTCCGCCTCCGTTTGAGGTTGTTTTGTGTTAGCCTTGTGCTAGGGAAGTTTTGTTTCCGCTTTTGCGTTTCCCTTCTACTAGTGCGGTTTAATTCCGCTTCTGTGGCGTATCTATAACTAGATACGCTTTCTGTATCCTTATCTTTCGCGTTTGGTTCTCTATTTTCAAAACCTAAACCTGACACTTTTGTATATGCATTTTCATCTCCACGCCTTCCATCTCCTGCATGAGCTTCAGCCTACCCCCTTCCATCTCCTGCATGAGCCAGCCTACCCCCTTCCATCTCCTGCATGAGCCAGCCTACCCCCTTCCATCTCCTGCATGAACCAGCCTACCCCCTTCCATCTCCTGCATGAGCCAGCCTACCCCCTTCCATCTCCTGCATGAGCCAGCCTACCCCCTTCCATCTCCTGCATGAGCCAGATGACGTTGGTTGATAGTATTTCTTAATGGTATTTTGCCCACCCAAAATGCCACTCGGCCCACCCTGACTCAGACAGCTGGAGCCGGGCCTGGTGTGGATGGTAAATACAATTGTGGATTATACTTTTGTGCTTGTTTATTTTTGATAGAAATCTACCTCCATATTTTTGATTCCAAAGCCTGTGTGGTTCCAAGTGTCTGGCGCTATTTACACCTCTGCGTCAAAACTACATGAATAGAGATGAAAACACCGAAAATTATCAAAAAATAAGAAAAGTAATTAAATAAATCTTATTAAAATGATTTAAAATGCTTCCTAATGAGGTTTCATCCTCTTGTGTGACATCTCTGTCCTCCAGTGTGACACCTTTATTGTATCACGACAGTCCTGTCACACGAAAGGATGTTTCTTTGGCAGTTTATGGCCTTGTTGTTCTTAGCTAACCTTTCATTAGCAGTTAGCAAATAACATTTGTATAGTTCTCCATAATTATATAGATCAACATACAATTTTTACATTAAAAACATAATTTAGGGATGTCACACTAAAGGACGACAAAACTGAACCTTTTTATAGTGGTCCCAAAAAAGTTACATTTCTGAAATATTCTGAGATAAAAACTTACCATCTGCTCATGCCACGTGCTTCACAGGGGACTTCAGTCTCATGACCTTGAATGGGGTCTTTCAACTAAATATATGTGTCCGCGGAATTGCCCGTTTTAAAGTCAGGATATGGCGTCGCACCAGAAGACATGACTTTTCGTGACAAAATGTATTCAGCTGGCACACTTTTAGAAATATATTGGATGGAAAAGTGGGTTGTCATTTATGAAAATGATGCCAGTGGTTTTATAAGCAATTTTATGTATTTCCTTTTTTATTTATAAAAGTTGTAATTAACTTAACCTTGCTTGAGACAGTCACACCATAGGATATTTTTGAGATTTGGGTAAAAAATTTAGATAAAAACATAAAGCATTTTGATGACAACAGGCCAGTGTAAAACAATCAAGTTTATAACCATTTATTACATTTTAAATGACCACAATGCTGATTATATCCATTTTTATCTTGTGTGACGGTGAAAATGCCATGTCATGCCAACAACCCAGATGCAGAGTCCGAACCAATACGTATATTAAGATAGCAGCAGAAGATATGCAATGCTGATTTAGTATGTATCTGGCACATTGAAAAGACAGGGGTAGCTTACTGACTTTGGCACACCTTATTTTTCACGAGCTACTTGATCTGATTGAAGGTCCTGGTTCAAAACTATCAGGTTTATAAGGTTACATTATAGATACCGGTATGAGATAAATGAATGTTTAACTAGGAGAATACAACTCTTGAAATTGACATGATGCGATTAGCTAGAGACAAGACATATAATTTAAAAACCAAGTGTTTTGGTGGTTTTGTGGATATTCGTATAATCCACAAGTATCTAGAACCCTTTGTGGAGTAAAGCTGCTCTTCTTCATTTCTGTTGGTCTCGGCAGTGTTAAATCAGTCTTTAGTCTTTTTGTCTCCCACTCCTTAGCTCCCCACCCTCACTTCCAATGCCCACCACCACATCTATGGCCTTTCACTCTGGATATGTAAGAAGGGCATGACAACAAACCTATCTTTATAAAGTAGGAGCACACACTTCTGGAAGATCTGTGATGCTTTAGCCATCTTAAATGGCCCTGTTGGTTGAGAGACAATACATATTCTGAGAAAATCAGAGCTCATGGGATAGTTGAGGAACTTTTGCATTTTTGTGAAAACTTTAAATACTACATAAATTCCTTCCACAGATTGTATCCGAGACCTCTAGAAGCAACAAACCCAGAACTCGCTGCGTTTAAATAGCCAGCAGACGCCAGGCCAGGTGGAAAGAATGAGTGCCGGCAATAGAAAAAACACGGCAAGGCTGCTGTCCTGCGGACTAGAAAAGAAACGTCCGCAGCACAGGATAGGCGAGCTGCAGAACCGTGACAGGACCCCCTAATAAGGATCAGCCCCAGACGATCCATCAGAACCCTGCCTACGGAAGTCCTCTATAAGTCCCGGATCCAGAATGTGCCTGGACGGGACCTCAGCAATGTTTCTCAGAGCCATAGCCCTCCCAATCCATAAGGTACTGGAAACCTCTGCCCACACGTCTCTCATCCAGAATGCGCCGTACCGTATACACCGGACCTCTCTCAATGAGCCAGGGGCTCAAGAAGCAGCGGCTTGTCCGCAGGTGCCAACACGCTAACCAGCACAGGTTTAAGCAGAGAGACATGGAATGTAGGGTGAGGCGCACTGTAACAGGATTAATCTTGCGGATGCTTTTAAACAGCCCCACGAAACGCGAGGCGAGTTTGCGAGATTCTATCCGCAACGGAAGGTCTCTTATGGAGAGCCGGTAGGAGGGAGCCGAGTGGCGACGCCTATCAGCCAACACTTTTTGCCTAGCTGAAGTGCGCAGGAGAGATGCACTAACTCTCCTCCAAACGGCCCGGCACCTCCGGATGAAAGACCCCGCGGACGGTACCTCCACTTCTTTCTCCAACTCAGAAAACAGAGGAGAAAAATAGTAGGGTTGGGAATCACCATAGGCCCCATTTTGCGATATGCTGAGTATTGCGATAACATATATTGCGATTTACCTTTTTTCAACTGCAAATTTTTCAGTGGAGCTAATTTAACGTTGGCTTGGCCATCGGTTAATGCTATCTCTGGATGGTGGCGTGTGAGGTGAGCCCTCATGTTCGTAGTATTCCAAGAGTATTTTATTTTCATACGACACTCCTTGCAAATCACGTCATATTCATGTCCTTCTTCCCTTCCTTTTTAAAAAATCCCAAATAAGTCCAGACATTTGATTTAAAGGCGGACGGCGCATTCTAATTTCTTTTTCCGATGTCTCCATCTTTGTTTTGACCAACTTCCTACCAATCCCGCTGACCTTACCAGAAAAAATCTCAGCACCATCTGGTGGACTGAAAAAGCAATTGATTTTATTATTTTAGTAGCCTACCAAAAAGTTTAATTTGTATTTGCAGTATTAATAATTTATATAATAAAAGATCGATACTTGACATCCGTGTATCGATACAATATTGCCACGCAAAATATCACGATACTATGCTGTATCGATTTTTCCCCCCACTCCTAGAAGATAGCCAAACTGAGCCTTGAACGGCGAGAGTCCTGTGGATACGTTACGCACTGTGTTGTGTTCTCTCGCATTTAGTTAGTACATTAGGTTTGTCTGTTAGTCTCAGGCTGAAACCCAGAAGACAGACTAATGGATGCCCCCAGCTGAGAACAAAAAGAACGCGATCAGATACAATGTCCTGAGGCAGGCTGTGCACTCTGAATACATGGTCGATAACCAATTGTGCAGTCTCCAGTGCAGATGGCAATTTAGCCAGGGCAATAAAATGCGCCGCCTTAGAAAACCTATCCACCACCACGAGAATAACAGTATTACCATCCGATGATGGCAAACCAGTAATAAAATCTAAGGCGACGTGGTTCCACGGACGGTTAGGGATGGGTAAAGGGCGCAACAGCCCAGAGGGTGGGATTCGAGAACATTTATTGCAGGCGCAGACTGCACACACCAAAATAAATTCCCGAACATCCTTATCCATGCCTGGCCACCAAAATCGCCTGGCTAGGAAGTCCATCGTCCGATGGACGCCAGGATGGCCCGTAATGCAGGAGGAATGACCCCATTGCAGCACTTGACTCCGGCAGGAACAGGCGATTAGGCAGATCCCCACCAGGATCAGATGTTGGGCACCTAACACAAATAATTCAATGTCACAGGTGACTGGGGCTAGAATCCGAGTCGAGGGAACGATGGGCTCGGGGGGCAATCATCCTCAGACCAGTCAAAAATCTGTGAGAGGGCATCCGGTTTAATATTCTTAGAACCCGAACGATAAGTCAGTAGAAAACTAAACCAGGCGAAGAACAACAACCAGCGAGCCTGCCGCAAATTACGTCGCTTGGCGCCCTGAATGTACTCTAGATTATTTTAGTCAGTCCAGACCGTGAAAGGATGCTCGGCACCCTCGAGCCAATGATGCCACTCCAGTGCCAATTTCACCGCCAGGAGTTCCCGGTCCCCAACGTCATAGTTCCTCTCGGCAGGTGTCAGGCCCCAAGAAAAATGATCACACAGATGAACCTTTTGATCCAGTGGTGAACGCTGGGATATAATGGACCCTACTCCCAACTCGGAGGCATCAACCTCCACCACAAAAATTAGGGAGGGGTTGGGAGTGATGAGAATAGGTTCTGAGAAAAACCTTTTCTTTAACTTAGTAAAAGCAGTCTCAGCTTTAGGATTTTACTGGAATCACGTAGATGCAGTTTTCTTAGTAAGCGTTGTGATGGGAGCAACCACAGCGCTAAAATTGCAAATGAATCGACGGTAAAAGTTTGCAAATTCCAAAAATCGCTGAACCTGTTTTACCGAATCCGGGGTGGGCCAATTCCTAACCACTAAAACCTTCTCGGGATCCATCTGGAGTTTACCTTCAGAAACGATAAACCCCAGGAATGAAACCAATTAGGAATGAAACCAATTTGAAATGAAAGACACACTTCTCAGCTTTGACACAAAACTGAGCTTTGAGAAGTGCTTTCAGTACCTACCTGACATGCTCAATGTGCTCAAATATATATGCTCAAAAAATTTAAATATCGTCCAAATAACGAAAAAAACATTTCTAACATCTCCCTGAGTACATAATTAATTAATGCCTGAAAGACAGAGGGGACGGTAGTGAGCCCGAACAGCATCACCAGGTACTCATAGTGCCCTCTATAAGTGTTAAAAGCGGTCTTCCACTCGTCCCCCTCATGCATGCGCACTAGATTGTACATCATATGGAGGTTGAACTTGGTAAAAAGCAACGCCCCTTCATTCAAAGGCATTCAAAGGCGGAATTCATTAGGGGGAGCGGATATCGGTTCTTAACCATGACGTCATTAAGGGATCTATAGTCTATACAAGGCCTCAGACTCAGTAGAGGGTCTGATGAAGCCGTAAGACAGAGCTTCCTTAATGTAATCCCTCATAGCGGCACTTTCGGGGGCGGACATGGAATATAAAAAGCCCCGGGAAGATACTTTGCCAGTAATTAATTAATTAATTTTTTGATCAGGGACAATACACATTAATCAACCACAAGATAAATGTGCCAGTGTTAGCCAAGTGGCTAATTTTCAACTGTTGTCCCTGCAGCCAGTTGTCATAAGCAGGGCCAAACGGAATCTGCGGGGAATTTTCCTTGTTTCTGCGGGAATTTTTACCTAAAATCTGCGGAAATCTGCGGAAATCTTATTTTACCCTCTGTGTATAATCTAAGTTATCTACACTGAAAATAAAACACAATGAAGCAGATACAAACCATTTGTTTTATTTGACAAAATAAACAAAACACATTGAATAGATTCTTTTGATTTTCATATGGCAACAATATTTTTTTTATTTTATTTTATGAAATGCTTCATTGACAATAGCTAACAAACTCCCAATACTAACAGTATGTAGAGGGTCCTTAGGGTTGCACAGTATAAACCATAATAATAAACTGTAGATCACTGAAAGAACTTGACAAACAGCCGCCAGCCTGTGTATAAGTTAGCCTAGTATAAAGTGAGAAACTAGCCACCCCATTGGGTGAATAGGCCAAGTGGCGCAGCATTTAGATGCTGTTGTATTTGATCATTAACATCATTTTCACATTTTCCTCTTTAAGGCTTCTTCTGTTTTCTCTCAGAAGGCAGTTGTAGTGAGAGAAAACTCTCTCTACATCCACCGAAGTGGTGGGGAGCCACAGATGCACAAAGGCAATTGGTGCCAAAGCAGGCATTCTGTCCTTCCTTGCAGCCCACCAGTCTGTGACACTCGCACCTCCTGACTCTGCTTTTGCCAGTGACATATACCGGTGCCATTCCTCTGCAGACACGTTGCTCAAAGCTGGTAGGGCAGGAACATAGATCTGCTTGTCTTGTCTGGCAAATGCAGCATGCGCAGAATTGAAGATGGGAATAGCCTTAAACAGGTGAAGGCTTGGGTTCTTCTCCAAAGTCGTCTGCAGTTTAAAGGAGCATTCCGTCATCGCAGACTGGAAGATGTTCACACAGTCTATCCTTTGTGTTGCAGTTAACCCCCGCAGCAAAGCTGTAGTTTGGGGACGCCAATCTTCGTCCTGAGCAGTTCTGCCATACTCGAAGAACATTTGGAGATCTTCCAGCTTCTGGGCAATGGTGTGTGCTGATGGGGCTCCTGTTTCCTCCAGCCTCTTTAGTGAGGTTACAATTTCCAGGCTGTGCTCAACAATGAATGTTGCCTGTGTCTTCAGGAGTGTTTTCTGTTTCAACAGTTCCTTCAGATCCTGGACACACTTTGCGGAGGCTTTAGGTAGGGTGTCGAAAAAGTCTGAGAGTACATCCATGTGTTCTGCCAGGTACCCCACAGCACTTATCCAAGAGCACCACCTGGTCTGGACAGCGTAGACAGGCATGTGTGGTGTCAGTCCTTTTTCCTTCTGTAATTCTCGCAGCTGCTGGCGACGCTGTGGTGACTGACAAAATACCCTTTTAACAAGGGCACACAATTTGTTAATGTCTGCAAACACTTCTGGAAAGATCTCCAATACCAGGTTGAGAAGGTGAGCGAAGCATGTGACATGGGTTGAATTCGGGAAGAGGCCCTTGAAGATATCATTGAATGCCTTCTTCATGTAACTGGCTCCGTCGGAAACAATGGCCCATACTTTGTTGAAGTCCACCATATTGTTGCTCAAACAGCGAATCAGAGCTTGTGACACAGTAGTGAAGTTCACTCTCTCCAAAAAGGCCAGATCAGCAAGTAATGGGCGCTCACCAACAGGTTGCAACATAATCGCCAGCGCACACCTGCCACAGGCATCTGTGGTTTCGTCAAGGATCACATAAATGTCTTTGCCTTGTAGAGCATTATTTATGTCTTGGATGTACTGTGGGAAGAGTTCTGGCAGATAATCTGAGCGAAGGTGGGATGGTGCAGGAATGGCTCCCCCTTGCTTGCAGTATTTCTTGAGAAATTCAGAAAACTTTGCTGCCTTTTCCAGTGGCACATCTGCCTCGACTAGGGTTTTTATAAAGTCCAAGACAAATTCTTTCCTCTCACTTGTGGATGTAGTTTTGCCTAAGCAGGATGCCAATGTTTGAATTTTTGATTGACCTGCAAAAACAAAGATTTCATAGTCAAAACTCAAGTCCGAGTATGAGACTGACCTAAACATATTTATAAAAAAGTAAATTAACAAAAATGAATAACAAAAACACTATTAATCGTTTTAGATTTTTATTTTTCAGGTGTATAGTGTAGTCAAAGCAGTTATAGTAGGCCTAATATATGTTTTAAAAGGACAGTCTGTGATTTCTTTGAAACAATGGCTGTCCCGCCACTTTGTATTTTTATTTTTTTATTTGCTGAGATCATTTTCTACCACTTACTGACTTTAAACACTACCAATTTGAATTATACCTTTGCATAGCACCAAATAGGATATCTTACAACGGGGAAAGAAATGACATATCCAAAGCATGTTTATGTAAATATTTTAATTAAAACCAACAAATACTGTTCTTGAACAAATCACAGACTATCCCTTTAAGAAGGTTCGTGGTACTCGTGACACACACCTCGTTTGGCATGTATCGTTATTGCAAAAACAGAGGCAGCAATATTTTGTTTAACCCTTTCCAGCCGGACCGCTCTAATTTCAGCATAATTGTTACGATGGTGTGACGTTTAATATCTCTGCCGTCCAATCACAGATCTTTTTTTTGAAAAATGCGAGTTAGAGATGACAAAAAAAGCTATAATGACATCTAACTGGTTGGTGAGCTTAGTGGGCGGTGATTTCTTTCTTGACCGGTACATAAAAGCGCCCGTAAAACACGGAACTTTCCATTTGCCTCACTGCGGACGAACCTACCACATCGGACAAGAGACCATCGTTTGAAGACTTGACGCGACTGAAGAAAACTCAACAAACTCACTGAGGTAAAACACATATAAGATATTAATTAACCATAAATATTACTTCAGAAATGGTTTTATTTTGAATAAAATCCTGTTTTTGTACCGCAGACTTTTTCAGATCTTCACTTGAAATTCGCGAACATTCTGTAAGCTCTCGCTTCAAATGAGAAGCCACTGTGTCATTCTTTCCCCAGCTTGTTTCTTGTTTCGAGATTAAATTGTGAAAGGTCTATCATATAATTAACATAAGTGAAGTGATCGATGTGAATATTTTCCGTATTTAGTGTCGACTTTGATAACTAAATAATAACTAAAGCTAAAAACAGTGACTGTAACGTTAGTTTTAGCTCTCAGCGCCAACAGCAATCGTGAGTCGTTCTTTTTTTTTTCAGATTTTTTTTTTCTAGGTTGTAGCTTGTAGCTCTGCTGTTAGTCTAGCTGTCTTTGTGAAATTGTGAAAAAGTCTGTCGTGCAATTAACATAATTGTACTGATATGTGAATATTTTCCGTGTTTACTGTCGACTTTGATAACTAAATAATAACTAAAGCTAAAAACAGTGACTGTAACGTTAGTTTTAGCTCTCAGCGCCAACAGCAATCGTGAGTCGTTCTTTTTTTTTTCCAGATTTTTTTTCTCTAGGTTGTAGCTTGTAGCTCTGCTGTTAGTCTAGCTGTCTTTGTGAATTTGTGAAATTGTGAAAAAGTCTGTCGTGCAATTAACATAATTGTACTGATATGTGAATATTTTCCGTGTTTACTGTCGACTTTGATAACTAAATAATAACTAAAGCTAAAAACAGTGACTGTAACGTTAGTTTTAGCTCTCAGCGCCAACAGCAATCGTGAGTCGTTCTTTTTTTTTTTCAGATTATTTTTTCCTAGGTTGTAGCTCTGCTGTTAGTCTAGCTGTCTTTGTGAATTTTTGAAATTGTGAAAGTCTGTCGTGCAATTAACATAATTGTACTGATATGTGAATATTTTCCGTATTTAGTGTCGACTTTGATAACTAAATAATAACTAAAGCTAAAAACAGTGACTGTAACGTTAGTTTTAGCTCTCAGCGCCAACAGCAATCGTGAGTCGTTCTTTTTTTTTTTTTCAGATTATTTTTTCCTAGGTTGTAGCTCTGCTGTTAGTCTAGCTGTCTTTGTGAATTTGTGAAATTGTGAAAAAGTCTGTCGTGCAATTAACATAATTGTACTGATATGTGAATATTTTCCGTGTTTACTGTCGACTTTGATAACTAAATAATAACTAAAGCTAAAAACAGTGACTGTAACGTTAGTTTTAGCTCTCAGCGCCAACAGCAATCGTGAGTCGTTCTTTTTTTTTTTTCAGATTATTTTTTCCTAGGTTGTAGCTCTGCTGTTAGTCTAGCTGTCTTTGTGAATTTGTGAAATTGTGAAAAAGTCTGTCGTGCAATTAACATAATTGTACTGATATGTGAATATTTTCCGTGTTTACTGTCGACTTTGATAACTAAATAATAACTAAAGCTAAAAACAGTGACTGTAACGTTAGTTTTAGCTCTCAGCGCCAACAGCAATCGTGAGTCGTTCTTTTTTTTTTTTCAGATTATTTTTTCCTAGGTTGTAGCTCTGCTGTTAGTCTAGCTGTCTTTGTGAATTTGTGAAATTGTGAAAAAGTCTGTCGTGCAATTAACATAATTGTACTGATATGTGAATATTTTCCGTGTTTACTGTCGACTTTGATAACTAAATAATAACTAAAGCTAAAAACAGTGACTGTAACGTTAGTTTTAGCTCTCAGCGCCAACAGCAATCGTGAGTCGTTCTTTTTTTTTTCCAGATTTTTTTTCTCTAGGTTGTAGCTTGTAGCTCTGCTGTTAGTCTAGCTGTCTTTGTGAATTTGTGAAATTGTGAAAAAGTCTGTCGTGCAATTAACATAATTGTACTGATATGTGAATATTTTCCGTGTTTACTGTCGACTTTGATAACTAAATAATAACTAAAGCTAAAAACAGTGACTGTAACGTTAGTTTTAGCTCTCAGTGCCAACAGCAATCGTGAGTCGTTCTTTTTTTTTTTTCAGATTATTTTTTCCTAGGTTGTAGCTCTGCTGTTAGTCTAGCTGTCTTTGTGAATTTTTGAAATTGTGAAAGTCTGTCGTGCAATTAACATAATTGTACTGATATGTGAATATTTTCCGTGTTTACTGTCGACTTTGATAACTAAATAATAACTCAAGCTAAAAACAGTGACTAACAGTCTTATATTATTTATATAAATAAAATGATGTATGTTATGGATGAATGAAAAGGCAACTGATTATATATTTGTTTCGCAGCATGGATGCCGATGCAGATGGATACAGCGGCCTGCTTCAGTCCCTGAAGAGGAGGAGGGCACTGACATCCGATGAGCTGAGGGTCATAGCAGAGCATGACATTGAGGACCATCAGGGCATGCACTGTGTGGAGGAGGATGCACTGGATGCAGAGCTGCTGCGGGCACAAGTGCAGACTGAGGAGGAGGAGGAGGAAGAGGAGGATGCCGAGATGGACTTTGATCTTGAGCCCAGACCAGCATCAAAAGGGTATCAAATCAATATTTATTTATATAGCGCATTTCACAACTAGTTGTCACAATGCACTTCACAGAAAAAACCCAGCCTAAACCCCCACAAGAGCAAGCCAGAGGCAACAGTGGCAAGGAAAAACTCCCTGGTGTAACTAGGAAGAAACCTTGGGAGGAACCCATTCTCCTCAGGTCGGCTCAGGGTCTAGATCTTAATGACCAGCATGGTCAAAACTGACTGCCAATATCCATGATAGTAGAAATTGCAGCAGCTAGATGCAGTATGTATGTGTGTAGACTGTTTATTGATAATGGTTAGCTTTCTCATATGGCTAATATTCACATTACTAACTTAGTTCCTCCCATGATTATTTTGGGAATGGTTAGCCATTCTCACACAGGTCCTAAGTCAGCTAGAAAGCGTAAATGCTTCTCTGACTCTGTCTTGTACCCTTCCTATGCTGATGTGGATGCACAGGCACCAGAACCTCTCCTGTTCACACCCAGCCGTCCGCTTGGTATAGATTTAGGGAGCGTGCGCAGGGCCGTGCGGTTGACGACGAGTTTGATGCTGCGTGAAATAGACTTTTTCATGCTGTTCTTCACCCAGGCTGTAGTTTCGGATATTTGCGGCTTTACAAACCGGCAGGGGTGGGAGCTTGTTTTAAATCACGCGTCGTATGCCAGCAGTGAAGGAGTGTGGAATGAGGTGACCCCAGATGAGTTCTACAAATTCATGGGATTACTCATTTACATGGGATTCCACGTTCTTCCTGACATGCATCGGTATTGGGGAACTAA